>APFE030719795.1:0-23251 GCA_000404065.3 Pinus taeda
ATAAAGGATGTAAATCCTAAAGTCCTTAATGGCTTTAACCAAAGCATAGGCCTGCTTTTCCATGATTTGATACTTTAAAGGTGCATCTCTGAGGGCTTTACTAAAGAAAGCAATGGGTTTCTCATTCCCTTGGTCATCTTTTTGTAGTAAAACTGTAGCAATTGTGTGCTCAGAGGCAAAGGAGAATATGATGAACTCTCTATCAAACTGAGGGTTAGTTAGGACAGGGGTTTGGGTAAGGGCAAACTTGATGCCTTCAAAAGCTTGGTTAGCCTCCACTGTCCATTTAACTTTGGAATCCTTTTTCAGCATATTGTTAAGCAATCTGCTTAGTTCAGCCAGGTTTGGGATAAACCTTCTTAGAAAATTGATTTTCCCCAAAAAACCTTGTAATTCTTTTATATTCCTTGGATGGGGCATTTGCTGGATCACCTGGATTCTGTCTGGGTCAATTCTGATGCCATCTTTGGAAATAATGTGACCCAGTAATTGCCCTTCCTCTAGACCAAACAAGGATTTTTTGGGATTCAAGGAGATTCCATATTTTCTGCATTTTATGAAGATTTGCCTCAGATGTTTTAAGTGGTCTTGATCGGATTTTGAAAAAGGTGTGAGATCATCCAAATAAATGACAAGGAAGTCATGGATCTCTTTAGAAAAAGCAATATCCATTGCTCTTTGGAATGTAGCCCCTGCATTTTTCAAACCAAAAGGCATTTTAACATATTTAAAGGTCCCCCATGGGGTTGTAAACGCAGTTTTGTCTTGATCATCAGGATGGACTAAGATCTGGTTGAAGCCTGAGAAGCCATCCAGCAAGGAAATCCTTGAGGCCCCTACTACTCTCTACAGGATGTGATCCATCTTGGGTAGGGGATAGTTGTCTTTCAGTGATTCTTGGTTGAGGTTTCTTAGATCAACACAGAGCCTAATTTCCCCGGTTTTCTTCCTTGTAGGGACCAAGTTTGAGATCCAATCAGAGAATCTGATTGGTGCTATTATGCCTGCTTTGAACATTTTCTGTACCTCTTGCTCCATTGCTGGAAGGAGCATAGGATTAATTCTCCTCAGTTTTTGTTTAAAAGGCTTCTGATTTGGCTTTAGTGGGATGGTGTGCTGTATCACAGAGGTATCATAGGATTTTAGGTCCTCATAGCTCCATGCAAATACATCTTGAAACTCCTTAAAAAGGTCAATGTATTTGGGCTTTTGATCAGGAGGTAATGCAGCAGACAGTTTTATGATTTTGGGCTTCTCAACTGTCCCAATGTTATGTTCCTCTATAGTAGTGTTTAGGGGTTCGAATTTTGGTTTATTGGGGACATCATTGGAATCAAAAATGTCTTCCAAAGGGGCTAAGCCTATGGGAAGAAAATTATTCTTTAACTGTATCACCTCAGTTTCATGCTCAGGTGTCTCCTCATATTCAACCTGTCGGATTTCTTGAATGTTGTGTTGCTTGAAGATTGTAGGATGTAGCATTTGATTGGTTGTTTTGGGTGAAAGTACTTGAATGTTGTGTTCACTATGTATTTGTGATTGATTTTCTGACTGAAGTATTAGTGATTGACTTGTTGGCTCAGTCTCTATATTCAGCCCTGAAAATTCTTCTTGTAAAGTCAGAAAATTGTTGATTTGTGTATCATTGTCAAATACCTGCCAGTCTTTGACATTGTTTGGGACTGATGGTCTGTGTTTTACTTCAGCTGTAAAACAGTGATGAGGTTCAAAAGGGAGCTTTCAGGTGCTTGCAAACGTAGCTAGACTGTGAGCATGAAGGTTTTGAGCCCTAGGGATTTTGGTAATCTGGAATTCAGTGAAGGACTCCAGTAGCTCGGTGGCAGCAGACCTATAAGACCTCAGTCTTTTGTCATTGGTGACAAAATTGCCTTTGACCTATTGGATAACTAAGTCAGAATCCCCCCGGATCGATATTCTTATAGCTTGTAGGGATTGTATCAACTTGAGGCCTAGTAGGAGAGCCTCATATTCAGCCATGTTGTTGGTACATTTGAAGTTTAGTCTGTAGGCCCTGCCTTCTACATGGATGTTCTGTTTATTATGGATCCAAATTCCAGCTCCTGCCCCTAGCTTGTTAACTGATCCATCAAATTCTAGGAACCACAGGATTCCATGTTGTAGGGGAGGTTGAATAACATCTCTGCAGTTTGGGCTTGTGAGTGGAAGTTTGGATTGTTTTTTATTTGGTTTGACTTCTGGGGCAATTTTCCCATTTAGTAAGATCAGTTTTGTGTTTAGAGGAGCTGTTTCTTTATCACAGCCTTGATCTTTTCTGAGTGTCTGATTTTCATCTTCATATGTCTTTCCCTCTTGCACCTTCTCCTTTTTTAACTCAACCAACGTTTCCCTGTCAAGTTTTCCTTCATTAATCTGCTGATCTTTTTTGATTATCCGAGTTCCTACACTGTTTGTGTGACCTATATTTTCGTTGAACAAAATATATGAGTTTATATCAGAATGGACAGCATATATGGGGAAGTTTTGAGGCTTCTCTGCAGTGCTGACCATGTATTTCATTAGAGACTCTCTATACAATCTCTTGGGTTGACCAAAGACTGTAATAGTAGCATAGGACATGTCCAATTGAAGGGACCCTTGAATTTTTGCTCCCCATGATCTTGATAATAACATCCCATACTTGGGTGGGATATCAGCAACCACAACATCCATTTGGATTGTTTTGTTTGGATATTGGACCAGGGATACACATAAGTCTTTTATCAGGCCTAGGCATTTAACCTGGCTGGAATCAAATGAAAATAGGTCCTTGTATGGCCTAGTAATATCTAAATTCAGCCTTTCCATGACAGCTTTTGGCATCAGGTTATGAGAAGCGCCTGAGTCAAACATTTCATTGTGTAAAATCTTGTCATGAACATGCAGGCTGACATAAAAGGGTAGAATCCCTGTGACTGCTGTTTTTCCATCAACCTCTGGACCAAACAGTAATTCTGGGGTGTCATCCAGCACATTGACATTATCCACATTGACATTGTCTTTGTTTGAAGTGAGTTGGAGGGACTTCTCAATCTGCTATTTATAGATTTCATTCTTGGCTAGCTCTGCCAGAGGGATGGCTATTTTTAGTTTTCCAATTTCAGTTTCTAAGTCAAAGGGTTTCTCAACTTGGGTTTTAGTGCTATGGGTGAGCCCCCTTTCTTTATTTGGTAAGGTTTCTTCTTGATTTTGGGGCTTATGTTTCTCAATCACCTCTTGAGGCCTTTTGCTTGGATTGGAATGCATAGCTGATGTAGCTGGTGGGTTTTGTGTATGTTCAGTAACTTCTTGAACCGTTACTTCCTTTGTAAGTGAATCAGTTGAATTCATTGGTTCTGTTACTATGGCATTCTTGGGCTGCTGTCTATCCTTGATTTTTTCAGGTTGTGTGATGTTTACAGTCCTACTTCTTAGTTTGTACTGTTTGTGGACCTCATAGACAGCGGTGTCATAGCCTTGTTTAAAATCAAATGATTCACCCGACTTTGTTTGGAACCGTTTATTGTCTTCTTCTTCATGATCCTCTTGACTTAGGAGGACTTGGTGCTCATCATCAAGACCCATTAGGTGGATATGGGTGTCATCCACTTGTTCTTCTGATGTGGATGTTTCAGCATAGTTTTCTTGAAATGGAGGTCTTATTTCTGGATCATTGTTAGTTTTGCCCCCACTAGGATTTTGGTTCCTCCTGAAGTTTGGATTTCTGTTAGAGTTATTTGATGGTGCCTCCCATGAAGACTTTCTTTCCACAGACTCTACCCTGTCGCCCAACCTCTTCATACCAGAAATTATTGCATCTAATTTTTGGTCAAAGGTTGAGGGTTCCTCCTTAAAGGCAACTCTCTTTTCTAGTCTAGCCCTGTTCCTCTTAGCAATCAGGTTTGCCTCAACTGTTACAACAACCTTCTGAGCTTCTTCAAGGGTTTGAGGGGCTCTTTATTTTAGTTGGTAAGCCATGTCTGGGTCAAATCCATCTGGAAATTTATATAAGGCTAAGTCAGGGGGGGGTCTTAGGTTTTTAGGTATTGCATTATATACATTATTGAACCTAGCACAGTACTCCAAAACTGTCTCTTGAGGACCTCTTTTAATCATGTCATATTCACCAATTATATGTAGAGGGTTGTTCTTTTTCTCCCATCTATTTGTGAAGGATTGGTAAAGCTCATCAGGGGTGTTGATGGTGTTTGCAAGAAGTGATCTGAACCAGGTTCTCACATTCCCTGTTAAGCTTTGGACAAATATTCTCATCCTCACAGTGTCATCATCTATCTCATAATTTTCAAAATGATCTTGCATTCTCTTAGCATGCTGAATGGCTGAATAGGGGCCAGTGGAGTCAAAATATGAGATTTTGGCCTGGTAATCTTGAGGTAAGGCCACAGGATTAGCAGGTAGTTGCAGAGGTGCATACCTCATAGCCATATTCGCAAGATTTTGGGGGTTGATAAAGGCAACTGGGGCAAAAGGAACAGTGGGTACCACAGGGGTAACAGGTGTAGAGGGATTTAGAGTGTTGGTCAAGGGAATGTGTATAGGGGAAGAAGATGTGGGTGGGGGGCTTTGAGATGTTGATGGAGAGCTAGGGGAATTAGGGGTAGAACGGAATAGGACTTTGATTGGAGTGGAGATGGGGTTAGGGTGAACTTTCTCTGGACTAAGGTCAGCAAGGTTATCTTGTTTTTGCTGATTCCTAATTAGTTTGGGGATTGTATTGGGATTTTCGAAGACAGTAGGAGGGTTGGGGTCAGGATTAGCCCTAGTCTACCGAAGATTCTTCTTGGGAGCCAGCTTCTGAGCTAGTCCTTTTTAAGTTCTTTGAAAGATTTGTATAGTAAGGACTGGACAGGAGGTTGAAAGACTCTGTGTATCTGTATTGGGTATAAAAGATATCTGAGACAGCTCTACCTTAAGGCTGCCGATGTTTGTATGGGAGCAGTTCTGAAGGTTTCTTGACTGATGTTCAGATTTTGAATGTAATCCTTGGTAGATATACAGTCACCTCTAGATCCTGAAGGTCCCCAGTGGAGTCGCCATTTATGTTAACACCCAGGTTGTTCCCTATGACTCCCAAGGGAATACAGCCGAGGTAACTACTAACCAATCTTTGGACTACAGCTTCTAGCCCAGCTGTAATCAGAGAGGGCTCTCTCTGTAAGGTTTGTCACTGTTCTAGTGGAGTTTTTAGGATAGTTATGAAGTAAATGTTTGATTGTTTTTTATGTTTGGTTGGGAGGATGCTTCTGATAGTTTTAAAGTGTTCTCTGCAAGTGAAACTAATCCATTGGGCAATGGGGTCTGTAGCTGTTGTTTCCTTGAGATCTTAGCTTAAGTGCAGCTGGAATTACAGGGCCTGTATGTATTTCATAAAACAAACTGTAAATTGTGAGGGTGAAATGAGAATCAACTAGCAAAGAGCATTTAAGAATTCTTCACTGAGCTGGGATGTGGGAAAGGGATCTATTACTTAGGAGCATTACTTGAATTCCTGAAACAATAGATTACTGTGATGATATAGTGTGAAAGATAGCATTTAAGAATTACTCTTTCGTTACCATAACTGAAGAAAACATTTGAAATAGCTTAGATTGAGCTCAGGGTAATCAATGATTAAATCCTGATACTATTCTTTTTCCTTGCTATTTAGATATTTGATACATGGAAGACATGAATGATATATGAAAGTATAACAAACATATAACAGAGAGTAACAAGAAAACTTATTGAGCCATGGAATACACAGGAATCCTGCAACTTTCAGCCATACACCAACAAGACATCAAGAGACACAATGTTTTGGAAATCCCATCATCCTTTGTATTAGTTGTCTGAAGATTTACAATAGAAGAGTAACAGAATAGATATCAAGAGATTTCTTACATCCGGAGTCCAACCCCTGCTAACAAATGCGAGGGGAAATATATAGAAGTATATTACAAAATATCTCAAGCATTGAGTCATCTAAGAGGGAAAATATCTTCTTGCACTCATACAGGGCTTGCAGATGAGAAGTTATTACAATCTTAAATGAGTTATAAAGGCTCTTAACTCCGGTCAGAGTAATTTTGACCTTTGGGGCTCACGGAGTCGGTTGAGCTGCTTTGACATAACAGCTGAATGACGTGTCTGTGCAGCTGTAACTTCCTGTGTCTTCTCGGCCCTGTCACCTGTGACTGCTGATGCTGCTGTTGTGGCCGAGTACCTGTGCTGAGTTGGCTCAGCCTCTGTCTCCATACCTGCTGATGTGTCTTTGTCCTGCTGTGTATAAGATTCAAAGTTTTTTTTTTTTAAGGCAAAATCGCAATTACTGACTTTGGTTCAATAGTAATCGTATCAATTCCTCCCATGCATCTGATGAAGGCAACTGATGTTTCAAAATTGACCCCATGGTCTCATCAGCCTCTGTATACTTATAAAAGTGAGGGGGCTCATCAAATAAATGTGCAATTTCATTTCTAATAAAAAATAAATTATCTTATCTATCAAAAAGAATCTACCCTGTTACTGGGCCTGCTTCTGAGGATGTACTAGGTGCCTCTGAAATCTGTGTTGCTGCAAAATTGCTTACTCTCTTGACATATTTCTCATGGGAGAGTAATTTTCTTGAAGGATCCAATAGGCTAGGGAGCCCCCTGTCCTGCAAAGCCATAAACCTGTTCTGAAATTTATTAATATCAGCTTGCATATCCTGGGTTCTTCTTTCCAGGGTCTGAATCAGGTTTCTCATTGTCAGGACTCTTCTGATTAGAGAGATGGTCTATGTTCTATTTCCAACCCCCATTCTTACCAGCTGGGAACTTGTCCTGTAGTTTAGCACTTCTATCATCTTAGGGGCAATCTCAGGCATGCTGCCTAGAGATGCCCTTGCCATCTGTATTTCTTTATGTGCTCTTCCAATGAGTGCTACTTGCTCATATATAGCCTTAATATATTCCCATTGGTTTGTTATTGACTGGCCAATATTGCCCCAGATGACCCTCTTAAAATTTGTTGTGACTTTATCCAATGTGAGCTCTTTTTCTAGCTCAGCAATCCTCTTCTTGAGGGCCTTTACCTCCCTCTCTCTTTCAGCCACATTTTGTTTTGATTTGTCATATTTTTAATTTATTTTTTCCAGGCTGTCCTGGGCTTGGCTCAGCTCAGACATCTGGGACTCTAGTACCTGTATTTCTTTCCTCAGCTTCTGCATGTTCAGGCTTTCAGCCTGCTCTGTTGTTGGTGCTGAGGTATATGGAGCTTCTTGCTGCACTTGTTGGCTGGGAGGGGTAGTGTCTTGAGGGGTTTCCTCAAGGTTTATTGTTTCTGGAGGTGGCTGTGAGGTTTGCCCTGCCTCCTTCTGCTGTAATGTTGCTTCCAATGTAGCCTCTGACTCCTGCAGCTTTTCTTGTGTTTGAATGAGCTCCTTGTATAATGTCATTAGTAGGGAAGCTGCATCCTTTTCTTGCCTCTGCTGGGCAACCTCATCCGTTTGTGGGTGGAGAGTTGGTGGGATTTTCAATTTCTTTTTGATTGCTGCCATATCAGCATCCCTTAGCTTGAGGACTTGTTGCACAGCTTTAACATCATTGGGGTCATGCCCAAACTCTATTATAATTTCCTCTAAGGCTTTGATCCTGTTATCCTTAGCTTGAGAGGAAGCCTTTTCCAACTCAAGCTGTGCTGCAGTATTGTTCAGGCTATTTTGCAGCCTGTAGTTGACCAAGGTCTTATCAGCCAAGGTGGCATAGACCATCTCACCCGTCAGTTTGTGGAGCTCAATCTGATCCATTGGGTGGATGTCTTTTGACAGGACCTCCAGATTGGTCCTGATGTAGTCTGCAGTTGTTTGTGGTTGCTGCACTGTTGGAGTGAAGTGGCTCATTGTCATCTTTCCCTCCTGCACATCAAATGAAGACATGAGCCTTTGTTGGTTTGCAGGAGCCATGTTCAGTAGGTGATTGTAGAGCTGAATCTTTATTGGTTCACTCCTTCTCTTTGCATCTTTAAACTGTTGTTTGATGCTTGTTCCTACTCCCTTCTTCTGTGCTAAGGAGCTCACTTCTCCCAATGCTGCCCTGTCTTGCTCTTGTTGCAAGGAGCTGGCAGAAGCCTCCATGCTTGGCATTTCCTCTTCTGAGAAGGGATTTAGCCTCTGTCTCTTCTCTGGCGATTCAGTGAGGGGAGTCTCCCTTTCTCTTTTTCTGCTAACGTCCTCCCTTTGAGGGGTTTGGAGGACGGAGGAGTCAACCCTAGAATCCTGCCTTGGAGGTGCCATTGGTGTTTTCTGTTCTTTGGTGGCCATTTGGGCCTCTCCTGTTTGCTTTTCTTGACCCTGTTGGTCTCCTTGCTGCTGTTCCTGCTGGGGCTGCTGTTGTTGACCCTGTTGGCCCTGTCGGCCCTGTGGTTCTTCCATGACCTTTTCTTTGCCTTTGCTCTGCCCTTGGTCTGTGGTTTGCACTGCCTCTTGCTGTGTTGCAGAAGATGAAGCAACTGCTCCTGCTTGAGGCTTTGGGAGAGTAAGTACCTGAGAAGGAGATTCTAAGTCATCCATTTTTAACAAATGCCTCCTAGCTCTTTCAACTAGTTCTTCTTGGGTAACTGGCTCTTCCAGTGTGTTTCTTCTCCACTTTGGTTGGTTGGCATGTCTTTGGATGTGGAGCAAGGTCACATGCTCATAGCCAGAGAGTTTGCATTTCTGCCTTTTCAAGGATATGAAGTTGTTAGGGTCATAGGGCTTCCAAAGGAAGCTTTGTTTTAGGCCAAGGCCTTCTAGCATCCTGTCTGCCTCTTTCCAACCCTCTCTTTTATTTAGGACAAAGTGGCCAAGTTGGTTTCTTACTTTGAGTTGTGCCTTTTTGCCCCTTCTTACAAAGTGCACCATATCGACATTGCCAAATTGCCTGAAATATTCTAAGGCAAACAGTCTCATAGGCACATACCTGGGCAATTTGTATGGGTGCAACTCACACCCATATATTCTGATCACAGTGAAATGTTGGTAAAAGTACCAATCCCCTATGCTGTAGGCACTGGATAGCTACAGAATCCTATGCATCTCATCAGACAGTATTGGAGGGGGCGAGGTTAAAAAGAGAGACATAGCTGGATGGATGAATAGGTCTATGAACTCAGAATATGTGTATGGAGAGTATGTGAGGATGTGGAAGACTCAGGTCCAGTATACCACTAACCTTGGGTTGCCTGCTGCATCAGTTCTCTTGATCTCAAAGGAGAACTTCTCATGTTGGTGGTACAGAATGAGATGATAAATGTATGAGGTGTATCTGAACACCTTCTCTCTGGACAAGTGTAGAAATTGCTCATGTATCTTGTCTGAGATGTATGTAGCATAATCATAACAAATAGGGGTATTTCCGGGGGAAAACATTGTCATCATCACTAATACAGTTTCCTCAATAAACTCTAGTGATTTGTACCCAAAAACTGAGCTTATCATGTATGCCAGGTCCAGAACCAGTTGATTTAGATAGCCATCAAAAATGGGAGGATGCAGCACTGTGTCAGAGTTTGTGATAAATAACTGATTCAGCTTTAGGATCTGTGCTTTTGTCAGTATCTTGGCTCCTTGGTTGATCAGGTCCAACAGGGACAAGGGAACCAACTTCTTCTGGGTTTTGAATTGGAGCATTTCCCTGATGGCCTCAGGGGTTGTGTAAAACACTACTGCACCTTTAGGGTTGAGCACAGCCCTCTGCATGGGGTCATAGCAGACAGCACATAAGTGAATCAGGTCAGGGAAGTGGTTGACCTGAGGTAGCTTGAAGATTGGGAGGGAGGACTCCCAAATGCCTAGAATATCTGTTCCATCTTTATGCTTAGCTCTAAGCTCATTTAACAGATGAATGTGGAACTTGCATTTGGATGGGCTGTCCTCTGAGATTTGGTAATCTAGGTCTGCCAAATCTTGCCACTCCAACTCTCTCTGGGGGGCATTCAAGGGAGTAATATTGAGGGCTACTGATGCCATGGGAGTGTCCATGTTTGCTTGAATGCTATTTGACAAATGATGAACGTGCTATCTGAGAAAGTGGGATTTAGAGGAATGCAGGGTAGAAGGGTAGATTTATAGCAGAATAGAATACTTCTCGGCTCTCTGGGAAGGCTTTTTACAATGTTTAGCAGCCCTCTCTTTGATAATTAGGAGCAGGTTATGGGCTGTGGTTCACGACTGCGCGAACGGAGAAGGGTTTTTACTAAAAATTTAGTGCGAAATGGCTTTGCCAGTGAAATTTGACCGTTAATTCTTCAAGGGGGAGCTGGGTATGCTTGGTTTTATGGTAATTTCTTAAGCTTCCGCCGTGTTCAGGTGTTTTTTAGAATTTACAGAGAATAAACTAGGTTGCAGGGAGGTTCACGGAAAAATACCTATTTAACAAATTGCTCAGGACGGAACAGCAGTTGGGTGCACGCTCTGAACCTCTGTGGATGGTCTGGACTTGGTTGGCAAATTGTTCGTCGTAATGCGCATGCAGAGAGAGCAGAGGTGTTTTTTACAAAAAGTGCTAAAAACACGTAAAATCGTCGAAATATGGCTTTTTTGGCTTATTGGCGCGCTTTTTAAATGACGTCAGCATGTCGTCAGCAAGTGGGTCCGGGTCGGATGACGTCAGCATGACGTCATCAGGTGACGTGGCGGCCTGAGACCGGTCCACGGGGGCAGTGAGGTGGCGGCTAGGTGGACGAATGGAGGACAGGGTGCGCAGTCGTGGCGCTGACAGAGGCGACAACAGGATGGTGACGCAGGCGGACAGGTGTCTTCATATCGGGCCCCCTCCTATACGGCAAGGAATCTGTCAGAGGGGGCTCCGACGGAGTTTGGGAGCGACGCGTGGATCCGCGTGACATCATCGTCTGACAGATATCGGACGATATCTATCGGACATCGGGGCCCCTCCGAAATCCACGACAACCGTTGGATTTGAGGCGCGCGATCTGACGAATATCGGGAAGGGAATTTGTACGAAGGATAAAGTCAACGGTGGTTATCTGTCGGACGTCGGGCCCCTCTGAAACCCACGACAACTGTTGGATTTGAGGCGCGCGATTTGATGGCTATCGGGAAGGGAATTTGCATGGAGGATAAAGTCAACGGGCGGCTTAAAATAATAATATGTATCGGCAACTGCGCCCGGCGGGACCCTTTGGGTTATCAACGATTTTCAATGGTTTTTCCAATGTTTCCTTTGCAAAAATTAAATATACCCGACGACATTAGGAAAAGGCGAAAAACAAAGGTTTTTCGTGAAAATTTTCGCATAAGGCATATGAAGGGAAAAAATTAGGATAGGCGGGTTTGATGAATTTTTATGAAAAGGCGCATACTGGCTCCCGACCTTAGGATAAGGCGGGGAAGGTAGATTTCATCAAAGTTTTTGCCTTTTAGTGGTATAAGGTTGCACAAAGGGTTTTTTCAAGGGTTTTTAGGCAAAAATGGAGAGTTGGCTAGGCAGATAGGTGCTGATAGAGAAAAGGGGTTAGACTTGGGTTCTTGAGCTTAACCAGATGTTAATCCAATGCCCCAGTAGTGATACTTATGGCTATAATGCCAAGGAGGGGATATTTATACATTGTTTAGGGTTTATACACCATGGTGTTATAATAGTAGGGGAAGTGAAGCATAGGGAGCTAGATAATAGGGTTAGAGGTTAATATGGGGGAAAATGTGAATGAGGAACAATGCTACTAAGTCTTTCTTGAAAACAACTTAGTGTAAAGAGTAGATCAAAATGAAAAGAACTTTACACAAGAAATGTGGCTTCTAAAGGCCATAAGAACCAACATAAAGCTTTGAGTTTTTCTTATGTACACAACTTGTGGAGGGATGTTAGTAATGAGTGGTATACAAAAGGAGAAAGGAAAGTTAGACATGCTCCACTGTGCTGTTTTGCCTGTACTTGGTTAGCAAAGTTGATCTTGGAAGGAACACCACTTCTGCAACCCCATCTACTACCCAACTATTTTGCCTAGCATTTTTTATTTCTTCTTGGAGGGTGCACTTGGACTTGCAAACCCCTTGTGTGCCTTTTCTTTTCCATTGGCTTTTTTGCATTTCATTTCCTATCTAGCACTACCCTTATTTCTTCCAAGGCCCCAGATTAAGCAGTTGGGAACCTTAGTTTCTCTGCCTAACTACTGATCTGCCAAGATTAAACAGTTTGGACAGATTTCTTTCTCTATTCTACAACATAAATTGAAAACATGGCATGATCCAGATTGGACTGTTGGGTCATCCATCAACACTTTAATGGGCATGAAGGCATGTACACACCTTGTCTTTTCTTGCAAATATGGAACCTTTGTAGCAGCAAAGTAGAGCATATTTGGCACTTGAATTTGCCAATCATGAAATATGAAACCTATTGGTATAGGTATCCAACAGATGGTTTGACAATTTTTGCTAATTCGGATGAAGAGCATCTTTATCATTTGAAGATTGTATTTCAGCGGTGTAGAAAGTATGGTATATCTCTCAATCCAAAGAAGAGTCTATTTGCCATGGATGAAGGCAAGCTTCTCGGTCATATTATATCAAAGGAGGGCATCTGCATTGATCTAGCTCGAGTGGAAGCCATTCAGAAGATTGATTTTCCACGAAGTAAAATGGAGATTCAATCACTCAACATAAGATGAATTTATTACGTCATTTTGTGCCCAATCTTGCATAACATTTAAGGGAAATCGCAAACATGCTAAAGAAAGATAGTGTAGTGAAGTGGACCGAGGAAGCAATTAAGTCTTTCAATCTGGTAAAGCTAGCCCTTTCTTCAACTCCGGTTTTGATCAGACTAGATTATACTCAAGATTTCATTTTGTTTTCATTTTCCTCAGACCATACTATGGCAATGGTCTTAATGCAGAAGAGAGACCAGCTCAAGAAACCAATTGCATTTTTTAGTAGAACCATAAGGGATGCAGCTTTAAAGTATAATATTATTGAAAAGCAAACTCTTTCTTTGGTAAAGGCATTGAAATATTTTCGAGTCTATATTCTACATTCTCACATCCTTGATTATGTCCCTAACACTACTATTAAAGATGGCTTAGTGCAAATAAATCCAGAAGGGAGACGAGGTAAATGGATCACTTCTTTGTTGGAATATGACATGAAGATCAAACTAACAAATCTCATCAAAGGACAGGGGCTGGCCAAACTAATGGCTGAGTCAAATTTGCATGCCTTGGACATTAATCTCACTGCTACAATGTCTGAGGAAGCTGAAGAAAGTCTGCCTGCTCAGGTATCAGAAATTTTTCTTCTTTCTCTTTGGTATTTAGACAATGTTTATGTGCTTCAAAATCTGTCACCACCTGGAATGGCTAAGAACAAAAGTAGGACCCTGAAATTAAAGGCTGCTAAGTTTTGTATAATGAATAATGCACTCTATTGGAAAGATCCCGATGGTGTCTTGCTCAATTTTTTGGTTGAAGAAGAGGCAAAACAGGTTATGGAAGACTTTCACAAGGGAGGTTGTGGAGGTCATCTTTTCTGGAAGACAACAACCAATAAAATTTTGAGAGTGGGATATTATTGGCCAAATATCTTTTTTGATGTGTACAAAACTATTACAAGCTACCACAAATGTCATATTTTTCAAGGTAGGAGAAAATTGCAGCCTTTACCGCTCAAGATGATTGAAGTAAGTGCTCCATTTTAGTAGTGGGGTTTGGAATTCATTGGCGAGATTCATCATACTTCTTCAGTGCAGCACAAGTGGATCCTCACAGTGATAGACTATTTTACTAAATGGATTGAGGCGATTCCCACTAGGTAGGCCACTGATTTGGCAATCATTTCATTTTTTGAAAACAATATTTTGTCTCATTTTGGCTGTCCAAACAAGTTGATCATTGATAATGCAACAACTTTTAAATCTAAAAGAATGATTGAATTTTGTTATAAATATCAAATTAGCTTGGGGCACTCAACTACATATTACTCATAAGGTAATGGATTGGTAGAATCCTCAAATAAATCCTTGGTTAATATTATCAAAAAGCTGTTGGAAATGAACAAGAAGAGTTGGCATAAAAAGCTGGTTAATGCACTTTGGGCAGGTAGAGTAAGTCAAAAGAAATCTATAGGCATGTCCCCTTTCGAGCTCGTATATGGTGTTGACATGGTATTCTCGACCTATCTCACAGTCCTAGTGGTTAAACTCCTACAAGAAGCTGGTAGTGAAGATGATCATTTGCAGTGAAGAATCAATCAAATGATTCATTTGCAACAAACTAGACAGGAGGTTTTTCAGAATACGTTCAGGCTGTAAGAGAGATCAAGAAAATATATGATCGAAAGGCAGAGGCAGACAAGATTCAAATAGATGACATAGTTCTGAAATGGGACGCGAGAAATGAAGATAACAGTAAGCATGGAAAGTTTGAGAATCTTTGGAAAGGACCTTTCAAGATTGCTGCATATTGGGGCCAAAATGCTTTCCTTTTGAAAGAAATGGATGGATAAGATTGTCTAGGTGGGCTGGTCAATGGTCGACTGCTCAAATGGTACTATTTCTAAAATGTTTTCTACTGTCATATGTATCATTGTACATAGCAGTTTATTTTATTTCATTACAATTGTGTACTATCATCATTCATTTAGTTTGGGGCCAGAGGTGAAGGCTATAAAACTAAGGTTTGATTTCAGTTTTGGTTTGGATTGTTTTAGTTAGGTCTTTTAGTCGATTTTAGTATTGAAATTGAGTCAGTTTTGAGTCAGATTTTAGTCCTGAAATTGAGTCAAGAGATTGGTTTTGGTTTGTCAAAGTTATTGACTCCATATCCCAATGGACGAAGCACTGCCTACTTTCCCAGAGATCTGTAGTTCTTAGCACCTCCAAGGAGCTACCATCCTCATTGGAGCCAATGTTAGTGTCGGTATCTTCATCCCTCCGTCAATGATCAAATTCTCTTGTTGCATTGCATGTTAGGTGTCTCATTCGATCAGTTGCATTCCATTAGGGTCATGGATCATCTGAAGGTAGTGGCTTATTATACACTTTCCCTCATGTTCTTTACTTGCTGGCCCATTTTCGTTTATCTAGATCATTTGCAGTGAATTTTTGTCTTTAAATCTGTAAAAGTCTTTTTTAGGGTTTTAGGTCTCATTAAGTCTAGGGTTTCATCAATAAAGTCTTGTAAATGCTCAATAAAAGTTAGCAGGTGCATGAGGATGTCAAACAAAGTTTCAACAACAATAACTTCCATAATCACATGCTCAGTGATTGATTTTTCCACAGAGTTTTTATGTTTTCATGTACAAATTTGATGTAATTTCAGTTTTTCCATATGTAATAACTTCAGTGGCAACCCTGGTCACTTTTCCAAGCCTCTGCAACTCCATCACCTGCAAAGCAAACAAAAAGTCAAAGCATCCAGTTCATCAAAGGAAAAAATAAAGCAAACTGCCTAAAAACAGAGTTTTAAAAGCAAGTCAAAAAGCAAACATTAAAAGAATGGATTTTGTAAATGAAAAATCAAAACTATATGTATATAAACCATTTTTCATGTTTAAAGAGTTCATTTGTATCCAAAGGAGAAAGAGTGAGCAAGAGGAAAGTCAAAAATCACAAAGGAGGAAAAAATTGCAGCAAGGTTGATATTTTTAGTGGCACAGCGCACTGGGTCGTGGGTGCAGTGCATTCATTTGGCACAGCGCATTGGGCAGCACTGTGTAGTTTAAATCTTAAACGGGCAAAACACATTGAGAGGGCACAACGCACTGGGTTTGTGGCACGGTACACAGGGCCACAAGGCCAATTTTACTCACAACCTCCTCTGAAATTGCAAAATTGCTAAATCCTCACCTTGCCCAAGTAAGTTAACATTCCTCCATGACCAATGAATGAGTTTATCTTGGTGTTTATGGTGATTTAATGGGAAAAAATTAAAACCCTACCTCCTTGCATTTCTTGTCAAAAATAATTGCATAGGGTTTATAAATTGCATTTCTTGCTTCTAATTCCACTCCTAGCCATTTCTCACTCCCTCACTCCTTCATTCCCTTATTCCCTCACTTCATTTTCTCCCTCACTTTACATTCTCATCTACCCAATCCCTAATCCCACTATCCCAACCCTTAAGGTAAATATCCTAAAACCCTAATTGTTGTCCCAAAGCCTAAATATTATTCCTTAAACCCTTCTATTCCCCAAAAACCTGACAGCAACATTTCCAAACCCCTCATACACATTCCCTCCGCAGTCCCTCTTACATTCATATCTTTGGCAGCAAAAACCTAAAGGCACCATAAAATCTCTTCATACTCATCTAAAAAAACTCAAACACTGGCAAACATGGAGTCAGATTCTTCCTATGAAAGAGATGAGGAGACAGTCACCTGAGACTATTTCTCAAGCAACTGGCATTCTAAATGTTAGTGAGCAGTGGAATAAAAGGTAGCTGATTGACAGAGAGCATTATGAGCCTTACATCAAGGTTGGTTTTCAGATACATGTCAGTAGAGTTTTTCCCTTCAGGTATCTGAAGGACACATATGCTCCCTTGATGAAACTCACAATTAAATATTTCAGCTGTGAGGGCAGATTTTCTCGCCTGTATGCCTACCACATCAAATTGATAATGCAGTTCACTAGGGTGAGAATGATGAATCTCCCATATTTTATTTGCTGTAACATTGAGAAGATGACCACCTTAGTGCACAAGAAGCCTCCTTAGCAGTATTATAACAACATATATCATTTTGCACTAATCAAAATTGTGGTCTTGCATCAGCTTGGTTTACAAAATATCTCAGGGGAGGATTTCATTTCACATGAGGTTTTAACAGGTCCTCAAGTGCCCCTAGTAGTTTTTCATGAGACAAGAGGGCCTTCACATTAGTAGGAGATTCATGAGATACAAACCACTAGTGTGCCAGTGTTTGTCACCTACCAAAAGGGCACTAGAAGGTTGTTTGCAACAGTAAAACGAATACTATCTCCACCCGGGGTGGAAGGGGTCTCGTTTCCTCCATCAGTAGAGTAGGTACAGGACAAGGGCAAGCAGCCATTACATGATGAGGGGCCTTCAGGAGGACAAGAGATAGATTTCATTCTTTTTCAGGATGATGACACCGAGTTGGGTTCACAAAGCTCAAAGCTTAAAGAGATCATTCATGAGCAACAAGAGGAAATTCATGATTTTTCTCTCAACCTGGAAAGAGTCAAATGGATAATCAAATATCTGGAGTAAAGAAACAAATAGCCAGAGGATCGGCAAACCATTATGGAGCTACAAAACATACGAGAAAACGACATGCTGCCAAGAGGAGGAAAATCAATTTGACACCACTTGAACAAAAAATTGATGCTGATCGTGAATCTTGGCTTGAGAGGGAAAATATGCATTTGGAAAATATGCTAGAGAAGGCCAATAGAGAGAAAAATATTTTGAGGCACATGGCCTACCATTGCTTGGCGAGAAAGAAGGTGTGCAAGGCAAGAATTAGGATTTTGAAGGCCAAATTGAAGAAAGCATCAAGGAAGCGAAAAGAACAAGATAGACTCTAGATCTTGGTTGAGGCTTCCTTGGCCCAAAACAACACTTAATGAAGGAAACTTATCCCAAATTTCAAGAAATTTGGGATGATTTTTGCAATTTTGAAAAATTTTCCCTAAAAAACAGATTTTTCTGCCTGATGCATTGTGCCACTTAGCGCGCACTTTTGCTAGAGACCTCCTTTTGAGGAAAACTCAACATTTTTGGATTTGTCATGGAAAAATATAGATTCCCTCACATGTCCAAGAAATTTTGACAGGTTTTGAGCTTCCAAAAAGGTCAAAAATACCTCAAAAATGACCTTTCTGCCCCTTTTTGGACACACAGGAAGTAGTGTTGGGAGAACTCAGCTTTGGAGGGGAAAATGGAGGCCAAATTCAGAAATTCCACTTGTTCTAGAAAGTAGACAGGTAGAAACTTCCAACAAGCCCACTTGGAGAAAATTTTGTGCATGGGAAGGCCTCCAAAATCATCTGCAAAAGGTGCTATGCATAGGGAAATTAGCATGGCGCATAGGAGGAAATTTGCTCATTTTGGCCAAAAAACTTTGTTTTTTGCCTAGTTTCCTCACAGTTTGACTTTTCTCTTTCTAATAGTCAAAGTCATGATGTAATTGAATGTGAATTGATGGATTTTGATGTAATTATGCTAAATTTTCACTCATAGAGGTAGATTCATCCATGAAAAGGTAGTTTGCAACTGAATGAATCAGTTCCCTAGTTTTTAGAGGCAAGCTATTCCACTGCCTACTTTTTAGTTTTCAGTTTAGACTTTGTTGGAACAACTCCTAAACTTATGAGCTCAACCTGTAAAGTCTAGGATGAGTTGTTTATTTCCTATATCTATTTATCTTTTAGTCATTACAAAGGGTTGGACTTTTGAGAAAGCTTGGAGATTTATTTTATACTCATTTCAGCAGTTTGGCAAAGGAATAAACTAGGATTTGCAGCACTTTATTGGATTCTTGTGGCAACTTGATTTGGTATTGTGTTTTTTTTCTATAATTGTAAGTTTACATGTGTTTTATGTATGCCATCATCTCTCTTTTCTTCATCTTAACTAAATCAAACAAGGATAAAGGTAGAATTCATTGATTTGCAATGCTCTACCTAGAGTTTGTTTAGTTATTTATGTTTTCATCTGTTTGAAGAGGATCCTTGAGACTTTCATGAAATTTTCAACTAATCACCAATCTAAAAGCTCTCCATCTCACTCAATTTGAAGTACCAAACCATTTTCCTACCTCGCCCCATAGATACCTCTCCAAAACTGAGCGTCATTCCCTGGACCCAAATCTACCTTTCACATTTGAGCCAACAAAACATCATCAAATTCAATCAAAATCTTCTAAACACATACTTAGCCTAAGATCAGTATTCACATCAGTCATCTCAAGCCTCATTGATCATATTTTGTTGAGATTGACAAGGAGAGAGCCCTCTCCCGACCTGGTAGGGCTAGCTACCAGGTTAAGTGTGGTTTGATGTTATCCTAGGTCCTACCTTTCTCAGACCGGGGTCGATTTAGGCTCGAACAACCTCAATAATATGTTATTATTTATTTTTGTTCTTGTGGGTTGAATTCTAATTTCTAAGTAACTATTTTCTTAGAAATTTGTCTTTTAATTCTGATTTAACAAAAAGTAATATTCTGTGAACTATTTCCTTATATTATTGTTTAATCATTCGAATAACTAATTTAATAAGCATCATCATTTTGTGAAATACTTCCTAAATGTTGTTGATTAATTACTTTTGTTAATAAATCTCTGAACAAAATGTGTTTTTTCATTCATATTATCAGTTAATTGAACTAATTCATTAGCTTGATATTAATTATAATCTAGGCATATTTAAATCCCAATCATTTAAATATTATGCTCTCGATTGGGTTAGATCTATATCTGCCTAATTGAGATAGGATTATGATACTTCTCATTCTCCTTCCATTTTATAATTATTTTCATTTATATTTAATTCTATATTTTTATAAGTCCTCTTATCAAAGAGGAAAACTTTAATTGTGACTTGGTTGAGCCCCTGATCAGCTTAAAGATTACTTTCTTACCTAATCACCACAAAGATTACCTTCTTGGTAGATGAAATTCACACTTTAAGTCATTGGAGATAGAGAGAAGGTAACTAGACCTAGTTTAACTAGTCGGAACCACCATTTCAATGGAAAAAGGATTTTTTCTAAGGTCCGGACTGAGTGGTCTCCCTTATATTTTTGTAGGCAGAAAATTTCGAGCCTTCAACATTTTTAGCACTAGAAGTAGGGCTTGAAGACTTGTTTTCTATTGGAGTTTTTGTATTTTAAAAGTTTTATTTTAATCACAATGGCTCCTGTCAAACTTCCCATTTGGAGTTGTATTTCTAGATGTGCATTTGCCAATACTCCACCAGAAGCAGTAAGACTTGTTGTCTATTGGAGCTCTATTAGTGTGAGCTATTCTAGAATGTTGGATGTGTCCAACAATGATGGAAAGTATGGCTGAAGGCATCTACATTGAACACTAGGTGAAGACCAAGGAATAGTGGGTTTCTAAGCTCGAAGACATTGTCACCAATAGCCTTGGTGATGGTGCATGGTCCATATCTGAGCGGGCGAAGCTTGCTTTGGGGTCTAACGAGGCACTCCTTCTGCAAATGTAGCCAAACTTTGTCGCCCACTTGGAACTTGTGCAACACTCAGTGATGATCATGGTGCTGCTTGTACTTAGCATTGCATCTATCCAATATATCATGGACCTATTGGCAGATATGTTGAATGTGCTCAATGAAGCTGTTAGCCCTTTCGGCTTCGGATTGAACATGAGTCAAATCTTCTTGAGTGGCTACAAATGGTATGGACACATCAATGGGACATAATGGATGGAATCCCAACCCTAGCTGAAAGGGGTTGTGGCCTGTGGAGTTGTGGAGAGCTCTATTGTATCTGTGTTGGACATAAGGGAGACTTTCATCCCACGTGAGTCGATGGTTCAAGTTGTAAATTTGCAAAATATGTATGATCATCCTATTGACAACTACTATTTGGCCATCTGTTCCGGGATGGAAAGAATTGGACTTAGTAAGTTTTGTATCCAACATAGACTAGAGACTGGACTAAAATGCACTCAGGAATCTATTTTCCCGGTCTGAGATAATGGACTGTGGGATCCTAAAGTGTACCCACACTCGATAAAAGAAGAGCTTAGCAGTGGCCTTTATTGTGATAATATTCTTACATGTCACCATGACAACCATCCTGGAGAATCTGTCATCGAACACAAAAATGCAATCATTGTCGTGCTTAGTAGAAGGAAGGCTTGACATGTAATCCATGGAGATAGATTCCCAAGGTCGACTAGGAGTAGGTAGAGGAGTATAGAGGCCTTGCTTCTTGATGGTTGGTTTGGAATTGGCATAGGCGGTGCAGAATCTATTATACTTCTCAACATCCTGACGAAGTTTCAGCCAATAAAAATACTTCTGCAATACCACCACTGATTTCTCTACTCTGAAATGTCTAACAACCTCACTGTAGTGTGCCTCCCAAGTAATATTTGTATGATCACTTTAAGGAACAAAAATGTTTCCCAGGTGGCATATCAATGCATCATGAAGGTGAATATTTCAAACTTACTTCCCTTCCAATAGTGTCTTGTATGTGCTGTTGAATTCTAGATCACTCTTGTAAAGATGCAACCACCCTAAAGTCTCATGCCCACAAGAGTCGAGAACATTGGTTAGTGCCATGACCGGTGTTCGGTTGAGGCAATCAATGAAATTATTGTGCTTCCCTTCTTATAATTAATGTTCAAATGGAATTGTTACAGGTAGGTGGACTATTTATGATGGTGATCGTTCTACAACTTTCTCTGTGTCTGTATGAACTGCAGGGGTAGGTGGTCTGTGTGGATGACCATTTCATTCCTCAGAATGTAATGATTCCGTTGAAAAAATACATACACAATAGAATACATTTCTTTGTCATAAGTGGGATACTTTTAGATATCTGAAAGTGTCTAACTGTGGTAAGCCACTAGATGCCCATGCTAAGTAAGAACCACACTAATAACATAATTGGAGATGTTTGTCTCAATCTAAAATGGTTATTGAAGGTTTGGTAATGTGAGTACTAGTGCAGAGCAGAGGTGATGCTTCAACTTAGAAAATGTTTGTTGTTGGGTTTTAGACTGAAATATTTTTTCTTTCACTCCTCCCTTTGTGACTTGAGTTAAAGGCCAAGTGATATGAGAGAGCCCCAACATGAACCTACGGTAGAAATTGGCAAGACCCAAAAAGTTGTAGAGCTATGTTAGAGTCGTTGGGGCTTGCCAATCTTGAATGAATTATATCTTGTTGGGTCTACATGTACGCCCTACTCATCAATGATGTACCCTAGATATTGAACCTAGGTCAGGCAAAAATGTCTTTTCTCCAAGTTAGCCCACAGCTTGTGTTGTTGTAGGGTTTGAAGGACTTGTCAAATATGGTGGAGGTTCTCTTCCCAACTATGGCTAAAGATTAAGATGTCATCTAAATACACCACCACAAATGCATTGGTGAAGGGTGGTAAGATGTCGTCCATCAATCTCACAAAGTTTGCGGGGGCATTTGTCAATTTGAATGACATGGCCAACCATTTGAAAAGGCTCTCATTGGATTTGAATGTAGTCTTCCACACATTGAAGGGTTTGATAGGAAATTGATGATAACCTGACTTCATGTCAATATTGCTGAAATATTTTGCCCCATTGAGCTTGTCCATAAGGTCATCAATCTGTGGGATTGGGTACCTATTCTAGACAGTGATCTTGTTTAGCGCCTGATAGTCAATACATAGTCCCTAGGTCCCATAATTATTCTATACCAATACAACCAGGCTCCCACAGGGTGATGAAATTAACTTGATGTTCCCTTTCTTCAATAGTTCATGAATCTACCTCTTTATCTCATCATTCTCCATAACAAAGTGTCAATAGATTAGTCGATTGGTCAGCGTCGCGCCTGGGGTTAGATAGATGGAGTGCTTGAACTAACATAGGTACCCCTGTAGGTGACAAAAAAATATTCCTGAACACCTCCATGACCTTATCCATCTACTGCTTCTATGTAGAGGAGCCCTGCCTAGAAGTCATGGCCACAACCTTCTTCTTTCCCTGAGGATGAAGCATAAGGAAACTAAATTTCTTGGTGTGGGAAATGATCTTACTGCATTGCTTTGTAGTGATCAAAGATATGGTGGTAGGTGGGGCTGCTTCCAGTATCTTGTACAACTTATTGACCAAAGTAATAATCACAGAGAAAGGTCTAGACTCATATACAAGATGTCCCTTCCACAAGTATGGTTATTGTAACAATACATCAACAACTTCAATAGGAGCAACATCACATAGTACCTCATCCGTGAAGGGTCATACATGTAGGGTCTTGTTCATTTGTAACCTCTTTTACATTACACAAATGAACAATTCTTGGATGATACAAATGACAAGACCTCCTTTCTATATATAGGAGTCTAAGGGTCGTAATATAATCAGAGCCGACATAACAATAATAATTTAAGGGCACAACAATAAACAATGTAAACTTTGAAATGAGAACTGATACTGTTACCTGTTTTGTAGAGATAGCAAAAAAGTGATTTGATTTTGAAAAGGGGTGATGCAGAACATAGATGTTTTTTTTAAAGCATAGTGTTGGCACTATAAAATTTTTTATGTACATTGCATTTTAGAATGGTAGTGATT
>APFE030719797.1:0-13976 GCA_000404065.3 Pinus taeda
GTGGCATTGTCGAGTATGGGTTGAGATATACCCGACGAGATGATGTCAGATTATGTGGATTCACAGATATAGATTGGGACGGCAATTCAGTGGAGGTATTGCTTCAGTGTTGGATCAGGGATGGTTTCTTGGTGTAGCAAGAAGCACAAGTCAGTAGCACTATGCTCTGTAGAAGCAGAGTATATGGCAGCAAGCACAACTACATGCGAAGCTATATGGCTTTGGAAGCTGCTAGTGAGCTTATTTAGGCAGAGGATGGAGGCAACTAGTGTCTACTATGATAATCAGAGTTGCATAAAGTTCTCTGAGAATCCAGTGTTTCATGACAGCTCGAAACACATAGATATTCGATGTCATTTCATCAGAGATTGTGTACAACATGGAGCAGTCCAACTACAATATGTTCCCACAGAAGTGCAAGTTGCAGATATACTCACGAAATCTCTAGGAAGAGCTAAGTTCATCTATTTTAGAGAACATATGGGTATGGTGGAGAACTCGTTTCAATAGCAGAGGCAGATTACCTTGGATGATTCTCAATTGCAGCAACAGCAGATGAGAAGGAGTTGCAGTGTTTGCAGCGATACAGCAGGATCAGCAGCAGCATAGATGCAACGCATATCAGAGTTGTGCAGTAGTTGGTGGGCAGCAGTAGCCAGACATCATCAGTGTAATAGGAGATGATACAGAGATAGAATGTTGTGACAAGATGTGCAGCATGAGAAATTCCCCCTAGAAGTGTCTCAATTAGATTATTAAACGTTTTTTAAATATTTCCTAACCGTTTTTTAAATATTTCCTAAGTCTAAACTTAGGGAATATGGTTAATTAATCAGTATTAATTGAGATAAGGTGAGAATCATCTAGAAACTCACATAGATCAATCCAGAGATAATCGTAGCCATTGATTAAGTTTTAATCTTGATCGTTGGTGCTCCAACAGTGGATTATAAGAGATCGATGTAGGGATGGAGTATACACTAGTGCCAATACTCACAGGTAGTTCGATTTACTTAGTGGCAGTAATTTAGCAGAGAAGATAGGGCCAGAGGGTGAACAGTTGTTGGAAGAGGAGGGTAGCAGCATTCCGAGAGGAAGTTTTCCAATTCCGGGAAGAGGCAAAGGAAGAAAGGTTGAAATCCCCACAGGGTCTGCGTAAGCACTGTGCAGAGGGCGTTGTAGGAGGCTCAACGCAGAGGCTAGGGAGGTAATTTCGGAGGCAGAAATTCGTTGTGGGCTGAGAGAAAATTCTCACAATAATTTTGCTAATATTTTCCTCATATTAGGTTGCCAGTTGAGTATCTAAATTATTGTACTCAGAATTGTTGTTGAAGAATAATAATAAAACCCTCATCTGTTGCACCGGTTTTCCTGCATTGAGTTTTTACGAGGACAATTGTCAAAAAATAATTGTGTCAAAATTCTTGTGTGCACTAGAATTTCTTAGTTTTCAGAATTTTATTTTCCGTGGTATTTTTTATGGTGAAAATTGCAGTTGTGATTTTATTCATTGTTTTCCGTAGCAAATAAACTGCATAATTTAGTTAGAAAGAAATAAATAAATAAATAAAAAATCCAATTACTACAATAGATAAAAATTTCACGATCTCTTCCCAGATTAAATCATCCCACAATATATTCCAATCAAGAAGTTTCTCTCATGCCACAACACCCTTGATGAAAGGAGCACATGGCTTAGTGAAACCATTCCAAGCCATCCTTAACATCTCCCCATTTGCGACAGTCTTCCAATTGCAGCCAGCACATTATGAACTAGTGGGCTATTGGTGAGAGTCAAGAAAAGAGGTCACAGTAACTGATCTGGTCATCTTGGTACCCTTGAGTTTCTCTCTCAGCACCATCTTCCTGTTGGTGTTATCTCTATAGTATAACTTCATCATATCCTCCCACCTCTCCTCTGTTGTATTCCTCTTGGATACGTGAGGAATCACATGATCCTTCACCGCATCCAAGATAATCCTTCTACCTTTCACATCCTTCTAATTGTGGATGCAGCACCTATAGGCGGGATGAGTTTGGTGTTGGCAAGCTCCCATATGTCATTGTCCGCAAGAATCAATGAAAACCTCGCCTTCCAAGAGATAGTTGGATGCAACCTCCAACCTATCCTCAAACCTTCAAACTGGTTGCAGCCATCTCCCAAATCAAAAACCTGAAGGAAAATCTATTACTGGAAAAATAAAAAAAATTGCAATAACCTGTATGAAATCTGATCTCCTTACTTCAAAGTTCCTACTCTAATACCATGTTATTTCTTAATTCCATATATGGTTTTAATTTCGTGGTAATTTTTATATCTAGAAAAATATTTCAGCAATCATTGAATGTAAAACACACTGGAAATTTTTAATAGAAAATTAAATAGCAAAAGCACACATACACAGGAAATGTTTCACACAATAAATAACTCTCCAATTACTCTTCATTTTTATTATCTAAATAATGAGGGCTCCCTTACTGGAAAAAGGGTCCAAAGAGAAAATACTAAAAATTTACAGCAATTTAGAACCTGGCTTATCAGCCCTTGAGAAAACCTGATTTGCCCCTTTGTTGGCTTCTCCCCACTTGTGTGATCCACCAAAAGCTAGTACTCGCTCACACGTGCGACCTCACACTCTCCTAGTTGACAGACGTGTGCCCTCACGCATTATCTCTCTTGTTCATGCAGCCCGAATCTCTCCTTGTCCTCACAAGTGTGGCTCTGCGCAAACCCTTGCTCGTGCAACCTCTCTGGAGCTGAAATTGGCTCACACATGCGGCTTTTTGCAAATATGGTGTTCAAAAAATTAGTGTGGCCTCCTCCTCCACTCAATCTTCCTTCTCTAGATTTTTCTCCACTACTACAACACTTCCTTTCTCTTTAGCTCTAAGTATCACACTCTCTCTTGCATCTATCTCCTTTCTTTAGCCATGCTTTTTTAATTTCTCATTGAGCTAAATCTCTAACACTAATCTCCAAAGTGATGGACGGCTAAAATTAAATCCTCACACCCTTGAGATCAATGGTTGAGACTAAAACAAACTCATTAAAGTAAATAATTTAATATTCCTTAATTTCTTTAGCTCAATAGCTAACATAATTAATTATGTGTTTTTACTACGTTAGACTTGGCCTAAATTACAAAAGTAACTTAATAGAATGAGCAAGTATGCAAAGGAGACTTTGGATGACCCTTGCATGCTTGACACTTAGCCAATGCAGAAATATTTGTCCGCTACTACAATCATGAACATAGTGAGACCTCAAAAGCTTGCAAGATCTTCATACCAGCGTAGAGAAGACAATTGTGAGCGGGGATGTTAAGTTCAAGTAGAACTTGGTACCCAAGAAGTCTCAAGAGTTGCCACAGGTAGTGACAAAGGATGAGGAGCAAGAGGCTTCTAATAGAGAGAAGCATACAAAGGCTTCAAGTTCAAGGACCCAACCTTCAGGTGGGGAGGAGTCAATAGCTCCTTTCAGTTTTGTCAAGATACCTAGGTAGTTTGAGAAGACATTGAGTGATATACAGGAGCATGTGGGGGTGCCTCAGAGCACATTCAGCGAAAGCAGGCCTCCAAATAAGTGTCCAAATTGAGGAGGCGGCAGACTAGGATGTTTGGAGGAGTGGCATGGTGAAGGATGATGCATGGGACATTGTGCCAAGATCGAAGGGAAATCCAATTGCAGGTGGTTTCTCCAAAAGTACCTTCCTATCTAAGAAGGAGTGTTGATGATAGTAGCATCAAACGAGTACTTCCGCACGGGCCTAAGTGTCTAAAAGTGTGGAAGTCATCCAAAAGGATCCTTAACCTTAGCAATTATTTCATTTAATGGGATTATTAAAGTAATCGACTTCTATAAGATAAAGTGAGTTAATTTAATGAAATTCAAAGGATATTTGCATTAGTGAATTAGATGAATCTCAACCATTGATCTCAAGTGATGTAGAGATTCACTCTGAACCACTAATCACTTTGGAAATTAGGGTTGCGCATTCAATCAATGACTCAAACTTATAAAAGGAAGGATACGCTAAAGGAGAAGACACATCTTTGAGCACAAGACATAGTGAGATAGTGTGATCGCAGTGATTGGGTGAAGAGGTACTTTCATCCAAGTGTGCAGGATTCGGAAAAGAGTGCAAGGGGTAGCAAGTGAGAAGGATCCAAATCAGTCAAGCAAGATTGAAGTGCAAATCTGCCAAGGATTTAATGAGCTAGATCATTTCCAAGTTCTATTGTATTCATAGTTTTCCTCAGAGTGCCATTATCCCAAGAAGTGAGCCCTTGTATGTTGTAGACTATTATTAATGAAAAGGCAGATTTTGAAAGGTAGAAATTTGTGTGCAGGTCTATGAGATTGGTGTATTAATTTGTGTCCATTGTTATCTTTAGTTTACACGTTAAAATCTCAATAGTGTTTTATATTTAATAGATCTGCATAATAATTAAATTTTACAGCAAAGAATCTGCTATGAAATAATTAGCCAAGTTGTTGAAGTTAGGAAGATTAACAAATCCTTCATTGCCTCCAACGCATTGAAGGGGCCACCTTGGTTCCAAAAATGAAAGAAATCATCAGTGAAGTATCATGCCCTCATCATTTATGAACATCTTCAAACAATAGCAACATGGAACCCATTTTCCACCCCACTCATCAATAGGAGGCACTCTACCAAGCCTCTCCACATACAACTTTTGGGGGATTCCGCCACCCTTAGTGATGTAGTAAGGACCTAAGGGCCCATTATAGTTAATGATAGGATATGTATGGCGGCCATTTACTAGAATGTGCACTATATCCACAATAATTATTATTATTAAATAATAGTCACTAGGTAGTTAGCATTCAATGAAATGTACGATGGCCCAATGATTAATTGTAGAATTTCCTTGAAATTCTGCAACTGATGTAGTGAACAAATCTGAAACTAATTGTTGCACCAAGACATAATTTCTCTACCAATTCGCAGCGGAATAGAACAGAAATAAACACAGTCAGACAATAGCAAAAACACAAAATTTTCCAAGGAACCCAACTAGGAAAACCCTTTGATTGTTTCGAGAATTTTATTGATACAGTTTTGAGCTATAGATCTCTTACAATAGAATCTTGTTTCAATAGAAAACAACCTTGTTCTCCCAGCTTGACTTAAGCTTGAAATACTTTGCAAGTAGCCCTGATCCTGCTCCCTATTTCCTTGCGCAAATCTTAAGGAAATTGCTTTCTATCAACTGCGCACAAGCTTCTCCTTAGTACAGTTTTCGTCTCACAAGCTCCTTCACACAAACTTGTGCTCTCTATTGTCATGTCTCACAACCTTGTGCTGACAAAAACAATGAATTTAAGTTGTGCCTCCGTCCTCCTTATAAGCAATTCGCATAAGCTAAATCTGGCAAGTTTATTTTGGGAACCCAGACTTGTGATTGTTAAGTTAACTAAGTCTAACTGACTCATGTAACTCATTCTACATCAAATAGAAACTAAAGCTCACTTGCTTGTCCTTTTCCAAAGATAACTCACACTAGGAGACAAATGAATTGAGCCTCCAACTCCTGCACTTAAAACAAACTGCTACATGACTCGTCCTAATTTATAGGAACTCAACCTAACTTATAGGAAATTGTCCTAACTTATAGGAACATGTGCATGCTAAAGAAGGATTTTTTGTGGTCTCTTTGACTAAGGCACAAGTCAAAGAAGACCTTCACCTGCTACTTTTCAACACTCCCTCTTAGTGAGGAAGGTGCTCCTGGAAGAACCTCATCCACCTGGATCTGTCTCCAACACTACCACGTTCTTCGTTGGTGCAGCTACTCCCTCTGAACTAGAAGACTTCCCTGCTTTCTTCTGCGGAACTTGATCTGAAGACCTGTTCCTTCCCACCATGCTCCACAAGTCTATCACTTCAATCATAAGTGCCATGTACCTTGTGTACTTTTGTGGTTGCTTCCTTTAGCTGAAGGTGATACTGGAAGATCCAACACTCTCCTTATCTCCCTTAAACAAATCCTCTGCCCACTTGGCTTGAATTCTCCCTACATTGGGAGTCTCTAACTGAGTGACTACCTCCACTCACCCTGAGCTATGGTCCTCATCATCTTGTTGGTCGGCCCAATTGCCAATTAGCTTCGATTCAAATTGAGACACTAGTTGAATCTCCATCTTAAGTAGCTTCTTCTCAGGTACTCTAATATGCTCTTCCTCCAAGAACTCCCTCTGCGTTCTGCTCTCTTCAACCCTCACTTCTCTACTCTGTGCACTTCTGGCCTTGTTGCTCAAGGTTGCACTTGTCTCTACCTGGAACTTGTAGAGATTCTTCATCCTCACACCTATCTGCTTCTTACATCCAAAAACTAAGTACTAGAGGTAAGCCTTACCTCTGTTGAAGATGACATCATAACCCTTGTCCTCAAGGGTAGCTACCGAAACAAGTTTCTGCTTTAGTCCGGCAACATAGAGGACATCTCTGAGATGAAGAAGATTGTCTGCCTCTGAAAACTGATAATACCAATTCCTCTAGTTGCATACATGCCATCATCTCCTAGCTCAATCTGAAACTGTGTGTCCTTCTCCTTCAGGTGGCACAAATTCTTCGTGTTCTCAGTCATGTGGAAGGATGCTCCTGGATCAATATACCATACATTGTTGTTTGTTGAGCTTGCCATGCAAACTATCAATTTGAAATCTTTCTCAAAGTAGGTAGAAAATGCATCTATCTCCGCTGATGCAGCTACATGATCCTTACTGGGCTCCTTCTGCTTAGTATACTTAGTGGCATAGTGTCCAACCTCATGGCATGGAAGCACTTGATCTCGCTTACATCCTTCTTCTTGCCATTGTGACTGGACTCTACCACTCCTTGGCCCTCCTTGCCCTTCGCCTTGTTACTCTAGCCTGTTGGAAAATGTAACTAGGTTCAGTCTTCATCTAATGTATTTGAGTCATCACGTAATGTACTTGTCAAAAGAATAAAGAAAATATTTTTTATTCTTATTATTGTAACTTATTAAAGCATGGGTTTCATGGTCAGGTCACCATCTTTTAGGTCAAAGTCTCCATTGAAGACTTCTAGGATTTATTTTGATTCGATAGAGTAATTGTACTTTTAAAGAGACCCTTCTTGGGACCCTTCTTGGGCTTTTGAATCATGTAAAAGGGTTTAGTATTTAGTCAAATATATCCTCCACATCAAGTCGGCCTAGAAGAGATCAAGTCGACCTAAGGACATCAATTCAACCTCCATTGAAGCCTATAAATAGAAGCAAGTCAAATTCATTTGGAGCATCTTATCTCAAGCAAGTTCGATATCTCTAACGAAGTCAGAGAAGTGTAAAGTGCGTCTAAGGAAGCCAAAGGAAGTCCGAGTTGGGTGGTGTCTAAGGAGAAGAAGAAAAATGAAATTTCGGTGCCTCTCTCTCTCTTTGTTTCGTGCCCTAGTTTGGGAGATCGAAGTCTTCCAAGTTTTGTTGATGTTGGAAGCTGCCTGATGCTAGAAGCTGCTACATAGTCGTCGAATATCTAGGAGGCTGACTTGGTGTGGAGGGAATGTTTGGTCTTTGTCTAGGGTGACGGGTCTCAAAGAATACTATTGAAAGGAAGAGAATTTTGACTGGGTTTTCCCTTTGAGGGGGTTTTTCCCTGGCATAATGCCTGTATCTAGTGTCCAATGTTTTATGTGCTTTTGCTTTGGTAATTGCTTGATGAACTAAAAGAAAGAAGATATAAAGAAAACCTAATAAGAAGTCAAGAACATCACATGCAATTATCAAGTATAAAAAGTTATTTATGCCTCTCTGATTTTCTAACATGGTTTCAGAGCTTTGGTGAAGAAAGAAGAAAAAGGCAGTCTCAAGCACTTGATCAAGGAACTATTCAAGGAAGATGTCTAACACAATCAAGGGAGAGAACAAACTTGAAGGAGCCTCAAACTACAGGTCCTAGAAGAAGAGGATTGACCTCATCCTTGGAAAGAACAAGGTACTAGACTTGGTCAAAGGAAAAGTAAAGAAGCCTACTGATGACTCTAGTGGTGCTGACAAAGTAAAATTCAGAGAATTAGGATTGGTGGTCATGACTCTAATGGTAGAAGGAACAAAGGAAAATCTTGTCCCATTTATAGCCTGTTGACCACTACGTGTCAACTACCCTTAGCAGTACACCCCCTTTTCTTCGCAAAAGGGTAGCGCTTGATTGACATGTCTGTACCATTCGACAGTCATCGTCAACCTTATCCTATTATGTTGTAAACCCAGTCTGCATGTGTGAATTGTAAATAATCTTAGCAGAGCTCAGTCATGTATGAAAATTGCCTAGGTGGACCTAATTTTCTAGTGATAATCTACATTCCGAAAGGTTTTTTGTCTCACCGATCCATGATCGGCAAGTTTTCCTTCAACCTAACCCCAAAGCTGGAATGAATTTTGTCATTAGAATCTTAGGGGAATCCTAGTGCGTTGATCTACTAGATTATAGTTGGTCGCAGAACTGGGTGATCTATGAGGGTCTATGTCAAATGGGTTTTCCCCCTTCGGATGTAAAATGTAAAAAGTCATGAATGTAAAGTGTTTCAGGGTTAGGAATTTTATCCCCTCAATAGGTCAAAGTCCAAGTCAGGTCTAGGTGATTTTTTTCCCACAGGCTAAGTTCGAGGATCCATTTAAAAATTAAAAAAAATTGGAAGAATAAAAAACAATAAAAATAAAAGATAAATACATAATAAAATTTTATAAAGTTAAAAATAAATAAATAATAATAAGAATAATTATAAAATAAAAATAATAAAATAATAATTAGTCAAATTTTTTGAGTAAATAAATCCAGAATTTCAATTTTTAATGCATTTAAAAATTCGACGAATGAGATTAAAAGATATCTTGATCCTCATTGACGGTCGAGATCATTTTGACATGGATCACTCGAATTAGCCGTTGGGAATTTTTCCTTTAAATAGGGTGCTAGGGGTCATTTGAGATCAGATTGGATCTTAGAGTCTGGTGCTAAAGAAAGCTCTCTTCTAGTCATTTTTTGTGCAATAAAGGAAGACTTTGGGGTTGAAATCTTGCTGGTGTTACTCTCCTGAAGTGTTGTGAGCTGTCTTATTTTCTGCATAATTTTATTTTCAGCCATTAGTAATAGCTTGATGTAGAGTATTGTTGAACACAGGTATCTTGTTCACTTACTAGGGTTTGAATGGTAATAGTATTTCTGAAATAATGGCAGGTATCTCCATTGCATCTGAAATCTAGTACTGTTTTTCCCTCTTTATTGATAGTTGAAGTGAGCTGTGCAGGAAACCCTTATTTAAGAAATCAGTGGGCGTTTGGGGAAGTTCTCGGCTGAACCAGCCAACTCCCACAAAGCATTTTCTTGCAGAGCCCAGCCAGTTTCGATCTTGGTTTTATCATTTAAGTTTATTTTTATGAATGCATGAGAGTTTTTCTAAAGTATCTCATAGTAAATATGAAATTTTGAAAATACTACTATTGATTATTGATAAATCTCGTTGTTTAAGAGTCGAAAAGTTGGAAATGCTGTAATTGTTTAGCTGATCTAGGGTTTTTAGTTTCATTTTCTGCACATACTATTTTTTGGGTGTTTTTCCATTACAGGTTGCAGAGTTTCTGGAGATTTTCGAGGTTTATCTAAGCTGTTTTGGTTGTTCAAGGGTTTCCAATTCAGTCATCTTCAGATCTAGAAAACTGTTGCAGGGTTTCCATCAAAAGCAAAGAAAGTTAAAAAAAAATTAGGTTCCAGAAGAAGTGCCAAGCTCCATGTTCCTCCATCAAAACCCCCCACGCAGGCCTCTATTGTTGCTGCCTCACGCAAATAATCTTTATCCTACAAAAAGCACTGTTATTCAAAGATTCAACGTAAAAGCTTATTTCACCTACGCCAAATCCTTTCATTGCAGTTATGCTGAAGCTACACGCAGCTCCAACATGCGTTTCCAACGTTCTCCACGCCTCCTTCCAGCTTTTCATTATCTTTCCGCCATCCCTCACGTCCACGTGTTGCTTCAGACAATCCATTCTGACACTGTGTGTTACCCATCGCTTTTCTCCAGACCTGCGTGGTTTCCTCAGTTCTGCCCTTCGATTTGCCTGCCTTTTTCCCTTCCTACGCAGTTTCAACTCCATCTTGTCTGAGTTTTGGTCTCTTCTTCAAAGCAAAAAAAAAGCTCTCTTCACCCTCACGCAGTCACCTGTGTGTTTGCCTCTTCACACTGCATTTCTTCTACGTATTTCTGTCATCAAAACTTCTCCAGCCTGCATCCTCAGCCCGCGGCTTGGTCTCTTCCTTCTTGATCGCTGCTGTCAGCGTATTCCTGCAAACACCAAGCATTTATTTTATTTTTACTTTTTTCCGTTAGAAGAGTTACATAGTTTAGTTTAGATTTTAAAATTTTTATTTTTATATCTATGATCAAGCGAGCGGTTGCATTTTTTCATTTTTCTTAGATTTAGATTAGTTCTGAGATTTATTTATTTTTTATTTAGCGCATAGTTTAGTTTAGGGTTTGAATTTTGAATTAGATTTTCTTTAAAGCTTATTTTTATTAAAAAAAAAAAAAGTTTAAAAAGAGTCTTTTTTAAATAGATTTGACTTTTGATTATTTTATAGTTTTAGATTTAATAAATCCTTACTTTAGATTTAGATTTAGGATTTCAGTTATTTCGTTAGTCTTTTTTTCATTTAAATAAAAAATATAAAAAACCATAAAAGGGTTGTAGCTTTAAGGTTTTAGTTAAATCTTTTATTTAAGTGTTAAAAAATAAAAATAAAATAAACAATAAAAAAATTTCTTATAGTTTAGATTTTTCTTTAGATTTAAGTTTTATTTATTTAGATTTCTGTTAGCTTAATTTTGTTTTATTTGAAAAAATATAAAAATAATATTTTTGGAAATTTTTTGCCAATTTCAGTGTTGGCTAAGGAATTTGTTATGTTTTATCTTTTCTGCTGAGGCTAAAATTTTGATGTGGGAATAATATTTATCATTTCTTTACATGGTTAAACATGCTTAAATGTTCATTTGAAGATTAACTACATGAATGTGATCTCTGGTTAACACTTTACGTGGTTATTTAAAGCACTTTATCTTTCAAAATTTTAATTGTTGGAGTATCATTAAGCCATTAAGCATTTATTGATTATCTCACATTTGGTAAAAAGTTAACCTTTGTTTGAGTTGTTTGATAGTTAACGATTGTTAGTGAGCCCATATTCCTGCAGCATTTGATAAATAGTCGTTTAATCATTTATTTCACAAGGCACTGGTCTATTAACTTAATAAAATCAATTTAGTGCTTGTTTCCCTTCGTGTCTCCCAGCCCAACTGGTCCCCAGTTGGTCATTCATTATCCCATATGGTCTACCCCCCTTAGCCGCGGGAGACAGGCTTAAACAGAGAGATCGGGGATCAGGGTGACAGCCCCCGGTCTGAACGTTGTCGTGACAATCTGTGCGACAACATAGCCAACATCAATCATGCCCAGGAAATGTATAAAGTCTTGTCAAAGTTATTCACTATTAAAAACCCTAGTCAAGTGGCAAGCTTGAAGAATGAACTGAGGACCACAAAAATGACTAAAGAAGATATAGTGGCCTCCTTCTTTGTGAAGATAGCAAGAATCAAAGATGGTCTTTTGGCCATTGATGAAATTGTTCCAGACAAAGAACTCTTGATCAGCGCTCTATTAGGATTGCCACCTACTTGGGATGCATTTGTTGCAGGACTTAACAATTGGAAGGAAGCTCCCACTTTTGAAGAACTATGGACTGCCTACAGTCAAGAAGAATTAAGGATCTCATTAGTTGTTAATCCTGAAGAAGTTTCAAATGCCTACCCTGCTCAATACAAAGGAAAGAAATCGAAAGGACCAAAGAAGAAATTAGGCATGTCCAAAGTAGAATGCTATCTATGTTATAAGAAGGGTCACTATAGGAGTGACTATCTCGACAATCCAAGAAACAATAAGAGAGAAAGAGATCATGCTAATATTGTTGAAGAAGAAGATCCAAAGAAAGTCAAACCTGAACAATCTGATATAAGGGGCTTAGACTATTAAGTCCTTTGCTTCAACCTAGATATTCTATTTTGTATTTTTGATGTTTTAGAATTTATAGGTTTTTAACATGTCTTTGGAAAAAGACATTGTTTGTTTTTGTAAGTTTATAGGTATCCCTCAAGCTTTGGAGGGAGCCCCCAACAACTCCCAAAGATAAGTATCTCATTTCCTTTCAGTTTTTGGTTTCATGTACTCATTTAGTTTTGATTATATTAATACTAATCACCATTCTCCCTCTATTGTCTTGATTAGCAAAACATCTACTTTATTCTCAAGGAGCATGAAAGTGGACCTCTCAAGACAAGGTTTGTCAAGAAACAAAGGTATGCTTTAAAACAATAATTTATTCATAATAAATGTGTATTCATTTGACAATCTATTACTAACATTGATGTGTCTAGCTATAGTGAATCATATTGATTCTTACTTTGGGTGATTCATCACTTGATTAATCTACCCCACTCCTATTCTTAACTGATTTTATAAAACCCTAGACAGGTCCTAAGGGTATGCTTATGGTAATGTTTGAAACCCTAAAACTGCTTAGGGTTATTGAGAAGTGTTATTTGAAGTTTTGTTGAGGATGTCATGTTTAGGATTTTGGTATGATCAGGAAAACTTAACTTGTTAGGGTTGAATGATAAAGTCTAAAATCTTGAACCTGTGGAATATTGGTAATCTTTGGTTTGCTATGTTCCTATATTGAAACCTTGACTCATTAAGGTTTGGTGGAATGTGTAAGAAAGACCCTTATAATGTCTTAGAAATGATTTCCTTGGTATGTGTGTGTTTGTCTAATCAAACCCTAGTCTAATCAAGTTTGTTGTATGTCTAACTCTTATTGATCTTTGTGAAGTTGGGTTTGACTAACACATGATATGAAATGCCTATGCATGATGATGAAGTCCTAGATGTATGAGTTGACCTATTTGTCAGTGGTCATGAATCCTAGGGTTTGGAACTAAGCTCTAGTCAAAGTTTGTCTTTCTAGGATGATAGTATTTGTGAAATTCTAGGGTTTTGAAGTTAAACCTTAGTAGAAGTAAAAATCTTTGATGATTTGAGATTCGTGTAAGATTGATGAAATCTGAGTTTTATTTGGGAATGATGTTTGACTGAAAATCTAGGGTTTGCAACTAACCCTAGTGGATGTCGGTCATGTTAATGACTAAGTTATGATTGGTTTTGATTGATTCTCTTGTATGAAATCTGGGATTTGTATGAAACCCTAGTGGAAAGTCTAACATATGAATTCTGAAAGTTGTTTCATACCTTGCAGACCTATATTTGTTTAAATTGTTTCTAGGGTTTGCTATATGTTGTAATAGGGTATGTAATACCTTTGAAAGAAACATTGAAACCCTACATGTAATGAAAGTTGGTATGAAGTAGTCTGGGTTTATGACAAAGTCCCTACCAAGATGTTGAAGAGTATGTCTCTTGTTTAAGTTTGGGTATATGATATATGTAAGGTTGAAATGCTTCCGTAATTCTGATATGGCTAACTTCATGCTTATATAAGTTTTGGTTGTACTTGCTATCTAAGTTGTGCAGGTACACAATCTTCAAAATGGTGAAGATGTTCGTTCATATGATAAGCATGATGTGGATGATGATAACTCTGATAAAATGGTTGGAAGCCACGAAAGATCCTTTGATGACGAAAAGAAGAAGTTGATCTCCCTAAGATTAAGAGGGAGTCTGGATAAAAGAAATGCTCTCAAGTTGAGAGGTAGGGAATATGTTAAAATTGGCAACTAGGGCCAAACTCCACATGGGTCATCTTATTTATGACCGCTGATATTTTCTTGGATTCCTCCCTCCAAGAGGTGTAGGATTGATCTAAAGATCATCTGATTCCAACATGTACAATGAAGATATGAATTTATTTATATTATGGACAA
>APFE030719799.1:0-11934 GCA_000404065.3 Pinus taeda
GTAGAACACATGAATGGAACCATAATAACAGTCGCTTATCATTCAATAGAAAAGAGAGAAGAATTACAACCACTTAAGGCTTGACGCTGCAAATCTCCTCCAGCTGGGTCAACAGTCTGACATGTCTTGCAAAGTCACTTTCTCTCTCCACAATCCGGCAGCATAACCTCTCTTTCAGCTCTTAGCTCATACTATCTCTCTCACTAACTTGTTCACTCTTAGCACTATTAACACTAGCACTATTAACACTATTAACACTAGCCTGTTCAATATGGGGAGACAGGCATTTATAGATGGGGGAAGAGGAGATATGCGTTGTATGTGGACACCTTCTGGGTTTTTGGCAATGTCCCAAAATAACCATTGAGCTGGGTTGCCTTGGATAGAAAAGCCGATGCCCGACTGCTTTTATGGGATTTTTCCTTCAGGGAACTGGGTGAGTCACGGAGGAAAAAGCATTCCAGCATGCGCTGGCCAAAAATCATGCCCAAATTGTGTGGCGCGGGTCGTGCTCTATGAAAGAGCGTCTATGGGCGCGCCCTCTTTGTAGGAACTGAGCCATGGGCGCGGGTTAGACACTGTGGACCCGCGCTAATGAAAAAGGACATCTTCCAAGTTAATCTTCAAGGGTATAGTCTTCAGGTTATTGAAATTCATACTCAGGAGACCTCAATGCAAGTGTTTCAAGTTATTCATCGTCACAGGTCCGTAAATGTGTCCTCCAATGTGTGACAGCGGGGGGGTAACAAGGACGGTGACCAACGGTGACAAATTACTGTGTAACAGGTACCAATCCCAACCTCCTTACTCGGGCGGGTACCAATCCCAACCTCCGTACTCAGGCGGGTATCAATCCCAGCCTCCGTATTCGGGCGGGTATCAATCCAGCCTCCTTATTCAGGTGGGTATCAATCCCAGCCTCCTTATTCAGGTGGGTATCACGCCCAGCCTCCTTATTCAGGTGGGTACCAATCCCAACCCCAGCATTCAAGTGGGTATCAATCCCAATCTGGTCATCAAATGCCGCCTAGTTCCTAGGCTCAGTACGGATACCAGCAACCCCAGGGGCAAAATCAATATACCCCGTATCAGAATTACCAACAGCTGTAGGGTAATCCTTATCCAAATTATCAACAACCTACTGGCCAATATGGTAACCAATGGGGTGCTAGGGGGCAGAATCAGTAACCCGGTTCTGGGAATAACCCTTATGGACAAAATCCTTCTCGACAAGGCCCTTACGGACCAGGTCCATCGGGACAAGGACAGTGGGGGAAACCAGGAACTGGATGGAATTCTAGTTCTACCTTGTATCCAGCACAAATGTCTTTTAATCTGCAACTACCATTTTTAGCAACCTTGGAACTGCCCAATGTGTCGAAGTTAACAAATGATCCCATTCTACACTATCCACAATGGCCACCAGTTCCAACTAAAATACCTAGTGACTGTCCCAAATTTGATGGGAAGGCCGGAGAGGACCCTCAGGCTCATGTGATGACGTATCACTTATGGTGTTCGTCAAATTCATGGCTCGATGACTCGATCCGGCTTCGCCTCTTTCAGAGGACCCTCACTGGTTCGGCAGCTAAATGGTATATTGAATTGGCCTGTGCGTCATTTCATGATTTCAATTCGTTGGCTATGGCATTTTTGAATCACTTTCAGTTACCCATTCGGTACGAGACAGGGACTCACCTCCTCGTGTCTCTTAAGTAGGATACTGCTACGCATATCTCCGATCATCACGAATGGAGAAGGCATCGCAGGTTAATCAAGTTCTGGATCCCTGATTTCCTCCTCACCGACTAGTTTACGACTTCCTTTGTCCCCAAGATTGCATGGGACATTGCTATGGGAGCCTGCGTAACTGAAGAGCAAGCGATCGCGCATGCTCAGTACCTAGACTTAGTTTACTCTCAGTCTGGTACTTTGTATGATTATTTGCCAGACGCCCTAGGCCCGGTACATCCAAGGCTCCGCCCATGCCATCTGTCGATGGAGTCATTGGCTCTGTAAACCAGGCCTCTAAAAAATCATCGAACTCTGGGAAGCAAAAGTCAAGTGCATCCCACGAAAACACTTCCCAGGGTGTTATAATTTCCGGTAACACTTCCGAGGTCAATGCCGTCCAGTCCACCACGGCAGGCAAGACCTCGAAAGGAAAAAAAAAGGAAAAGGGGAAAGGGAAAAATAAGTCCGATCAACCCAAGCAGGAATCCTCTAAACCTCCCGCTGAGGAAGGAGCTAAACGCAAACCTAAGTATCCTTGCCTCATTTGTGAGGAAGATCACTACACTAAGGACTGCCCTAGGCGGTCCGAAGTTAGTTGTTTGTTGAAAGGTGCTCCTGGGGTCCCTGTGGTTCTGAAAGAACCCTTTCCCTCTCAGCAAACCCAGATGGTGGCTGATCCTTCTTCATCTTCTCACTTCGGTTCCCAGTCTTCATGGTTGGAACTATTCCTATTCATGTAACAACTCGAGCTAAGGAGTATCCGTCGTCCACCGGGAAGGAGCCAGAGGTTCCCTCAAATGCTCCCCCGTCCAGCTCTGGTCCTCTCTATATCGAGAGACCGAGTACTGAGACGACAATCCGACCCCCTCCCAGGCTCCGTCTGCTATGTCCGCCCTAGAGGTCCTTCAGAGCTGCCCCCCCAGAGGAAGTCCCTGCTATCGGCCATCGGTGGCATCGACGCAACGGACTCGGATTTAATCACCTTCGACCTCGAGAGCCATGTTCCTCAATTGCCTCATCAGATAGCTTTCCTCATTCAAGTCATCATCAATTCTAAAACGATCCATCGTACAGTCATTGATGAGGGCGCATCAACCTGCATTATGTCTATTGCATGTTGGAAAGCCCATCGGGTCTCCGACGTTGAGTCAGTCCCCAACGACCTTGGAAGCATTGGTCCAGGATGACGATGATGGCATCGAGAATGTCATTTATTATCTTAGTCACAACTTACTAGATACGGAGACTCGATATGCATATGTCGAGAAGTTGGCTCTTGCCGCAGTCTGCGCCGTCCAACGCTTCCATCACTACATTCTGTTGCGTACTACTATGGTGATTTCAGATTGTAACCCCATGACCTACATTCTTTCACGACAATTGCTGGGGGGCAAGTACTCAAAGTGGATCGTGATCCTCCAAGAGTTCGACTTGGAATTTACTGCGGCCAAGTCCAAGAAATCACTCGTTTTTGCTGAACTATTGTGCTCCTTGCCGTCCGCCGCTACTTCCTCGCAGATAGAGGAGTCTATTCCAGATGAAACTCTTTTCCTTATCAGCACCCTAGATCCACGGTATGGGGACATAATTTTCTATTTGCAGACGTCCTCCTTCCGCCCCGAGACTTCGAAAGACGCTCGTCGACGGATTCGTCACCAAGCTCAGCCATATCACATAGTTGGGGACACCCTGTACCGCTTTGGGGTTGATTCGGTTCTTCGTCGATGTCTAACCTTCAAAGAAGCTGAAAGAGTTCTAAATGACTACCACTCTGGTGCTTGTAGTGGTCACATGTCTAGATATGCCACTGCACAAAAGATCCTCCGTGCTGGCTACTTCTGGCCATCCATTTTCAAGGACTGCATTCTTGCCGTCCGTTCTTGTCACGAATGCCAGATTTACCAGCGGAAGATGCGTGCGCCCGCTGTCCCGCTACACCCCGTTGTGACCGTAGGCCCCTTTGCTAAATGGGGCATCGATTATGTGACATGTAACCCTCGCTCGGCCGGGGGGCATGGTTACATCATCGTTGTTGTAGATTACTTATACAAAATGGGTGAGGCATGCCCACACTTGTGCGGAAGTACGGTCATACTGGCGGCGCAGTTTCTTTTCAACCATGTATCTCTTCGGTTTGGAGTTCCAACAAGCCCATTGTCACTGATCACGGAAAACATTTCCGTAATCATATGATGGCCGAGTTGACAACCCAACTAGGACTTAGGCATGATAGTTCCACTCCGTACTATCCTCAGGCGAACGGTCAGGTTGAAGCCGTGAACAAAGTCTTGGTCACGATGCTTCAGAGAACTGTTGGCATGCACAAGTCCAGTTGGCATTTGATGTTGTTCTCTACGTTGTGGGCCTACCGGACCTCCGTGAAGGATGCCACCAGTTTCACCCCTTTTCAGCTAGTATATGGACTGGAGGCAACCCTTCCCATTGAGTGTGAGATTCCTTCACTCAAATTAGTTGTCGAGTTACTTCCTGAGACTACTCCCGTGGAAGAGCGGCTTCTTTACTTGGAAAGACTAGACGAGACACGTCGTCTAGCCTCCCTAGCTATCGAAGCTCAAAAGAAGTGAGTGAAAACTCACTTCGATAACTCTGTTAATCCCCGCTCTTTTGTCAAAGGAGACTTGGTACTGCTCTACGATCAGGCTAATGATAAGCCAGGAGCAGGAAAACTCTAGCCAATGTGGCATGGGCCCTACATTGTAAAAAGAGTTCTACAAAAAGGTGCCTATGAGCTGATCGATTATGAAGGCAATCCCCTGGACAGGCCCCGTAATGGGCTGTATCTTAAGAAATATTACGCCTGAGTCCAGGCACTCTCTCGTTTATTTTTTACATGCATATGCTTTTTTACAGTATGTTTAGTGTGTGTGCATGTTCATTTGATTTTTGGCTTAGTGTGTCGGCGTGATTTTCGCTTATTGTGTCTTTTGCTTCTGAACAGATGTCTGGATCACCTTACGTTGGTTTCGCTGATGGTGCTTCCCGAAGTACTCGCAATCTGTCATCTGCGGCATGGGTGATCTACGATCCTCATGGTGAGTTAGTAGATATTCAAGGTGTGTGTCTAGGTTGTACAACAAACAATGTAGCTGAATATAGTGCTGTAATTGAATTATTAGCTGAGGCCATTAACCTTGGAATCCGCTCATTGGTTGTAAAACTAGATTCGCAGCTTGTAGTCCACCAGCTCAACGGACGATATTACGTCAGAGATCATCGTATCTTAAGGTTGTATTTACGTGTTAAGTTATTGGAAAGAGATTTTGATTACATTACTTATCATCACATTCCAAGAAGACTTAATGTGAACTGATGCATTGGCTAATTATGTATTAGACAGACATTGCGAACATGTAAATTACAAAAACATGAGATGCATAAGATATAATAAAAAACACCATGTATATATCTTAATATATATATATATATATATATAAATATATATATATATATATATATAATTATGTATCGTGTGGCGCACTAAGGCGCTCAAAAAATAAGTGTACATGTCTGAACAAAACCGACATCCTCGGTACATCTGAGATGTATGCCTCTCAAAAAACATCAGTGGAAAATAAAACCTAGGCGTCTACTATGGTAGGTTATGCTCTCTATAGCATGCCACCGCTCGTGCCACCCGCCTCAAAAGGCAGTGCATCCTGGGTTCTACACCCACTATATGGATCTGTGCAGCTATGGGGACCTCCTCGATCCCCTGGTAATCCGAGACTCCTGCCAGTAAGCCTTGAAGGTTGTGCACCACAGCCTCCACCATGTCACCTGCTGGAGGAGCTAAGGCCAAGATCATGGCGCCCTGCCCATCTCTCCGTGCCTCCTCGGCCAGGCCAAGGGGTCTCACAGATCCCACATCTGCACAGAACAACGTTTATTAGGACATGTACATGAAAAAATTTAAAAACATTACAAAAGATAAAAAATAAAAAAGAGATCAAGTGTGTTACCTCCATCGTCCCACTGCTCTCCCACAGGCAGTGGCAGGTCAGGATCACCACGGAAGTCGATACCGGCGTATGGCCAGTCCTCAACGAAGATAACCTGGCGATCTAGCCACTCTCGAAAGAAAACGCCCTAGGACACTGAGCGACCGCCACCTCCACGTGGCATGACTCGGGCCCATTTGGTGGCCCTCGTCTCTCGTGGACTGTTAGGCGGATCCACAACCATGGTCTACAGCTGAAGGGATGGCACCCGCTCAAACATGAGCGGGAGTAAGAGCGATCCGTAGCCAAACTGCTTCGACTCTCCACGTCGGCAGTTGCTTAATTGTCTCTTCATGCTGTTTGTCACAGCTGCTGCCCAGTTGAAAACTGTGGGCTCCAAGCACTCGAGAGCTAGCAATAGGTTGGCCTTTGAGGCCTCATGGTTGGCCAGACTGCCTGCTACCTGCGTCACTAAAAAGAGTATAGTGCGAAGGACTATGTCACCAGCACCCACTGATGGAATGCTTGCTTTCCCGCTCTGTGTCTTTTGCGCCTGTGGGCACACTCGGGCCATGAGTTGGTCGAGCGTCTCGCCACTGGGTCGCTGCCCCTCCAGGATGGGCATCACACCTCGGCATGACAATCCAGTCAAAAAGTAGATATCCGTGGCATCGAACTCGATGTCACGACCTTGGATCGTAAATTTCCCGTCCACTGGGTTCCAAGCTCTGATCAAGAGCTCTAAGAGGTCTGGCCGTGCCCTCAAGCGCGGAGTAAGAAAGAATTTTAGCAAACCGCATGCCCGCATTGCATTTCGACATCCGACATCGGCAAAAGCGGCCATATCTTCATTTTCATGGGCCCTCTCTTGCCACACAAAGGCCATTGTGTCCTGCATGATCACCCAAAAGCATTAGGCTACCAGCATTTGAAAATTATCCATTCAAATTATTAAAAATCAATTTTCACGGCGCCAGCGCGACTGTTTCTAAAACAGCCGCGTTGATAATGGCGGCCCTTTGTATTTTCTCTGGGTCAGCGTGGAAGAACACGGGTTTTCCGCGCTGACCTGGAAAATGGTGTGCGTTGATAAAATCGATTAGCGCGGACCCGATGGGCGAATCCGCGCTGACCGAGAGCACACCTACGCTCAAAACATTTGGCCAAATGGCCAAATCCCACAGGGAAAATGCTCAAAAATAGACTTAAAATGGAGCGCAGGGCAAGAGGGACCTACCTGGAATCAGCTGTCGGAAGGATGGCGTCTGCACAATGAAGAATTCGCTCCGTCAACTTTGTAGTTCCACAACGTTCTCCAAAGCTCAAAATGGTAAAATGGTAAAAATGATTTTTACCCCCCCTATTTATGGTAAAAGTTCTTAATTAACTTTGTAAAAGTGGGTTTTGTCATTTCTATCATGAATTTAATCTTGATGTCTCTATATTATGCTTTGATGCATGTTTTACTATGTTTTTCGACATATCGAACGGGTTTACACGGGTGGTTTTCTTGTGCAGGTCCTCAGAACTGGCGAAGTCACGGTAGATCTATATACACTTGGTCCCAAAAAATGTCGTCTTTAAGCTCTTTTCCGATATGAAACAAGAAAATATCACCGAGCCTCCTTTCAGCTCGTCAAAAGGAACGAGAGGCGGTCGCTTTTAAAGCTCTTTTCTTGACCGTTTAAATTAATAAAGATTGTCGGGTGTTTGTCATTTCGCACTCGTTACTGGCTCTAAAACAACGTACTTCCGACCGCTTTTTTACTTTTTCGGGTCAAAGTCACTATTTGCGAAAAGTACTCCTCGGTTGCGATGATCGGGCGGTTCTTTCGAGCATCGTTTTATACTTTTTCGGGCTCGAGAGACACAACTTTACGAAAAAGCACCCCCCTGGAGTTTTCTTTTCCGCTGTCTTTTCAAACTCTCTAAACATGAAAAGACGCCGAGTTATTCCTTTGTCAGACTCGTTAAAACTTAATGACATCAGACTCCATCGAAATGACACTCCTCAAGCATATGCTATCCCCGTCAAGCTTTTCATCCAAACATAACCGGGGTACTCGCCGGAAATGGTGGGGGAAATAAAGGAATCATAATCGTCGTCATCGGCAGTATGTCGCTCTCGAACATGGCACTGTTTGCATTCATGTCTGGGTAAGGACATCTCATCTCGTTTCACATTTGCTTCCATGGGTTTGGGTGATCCTATTTGACCATTCATCTACTCATTGTCCTGTCATCATGACCTCTGATCATTTCACCTCAAATACTGCCAAATCCGTCATTGTGCCGCCGATATGTTCAAGAGAAGTTAGCCTCTGCAAGTATAACCTCCCTCTGATATTTCACACAAAACATATTGTCTCTTTCCGTCTCGTATCGATGATGTGGGAATCATTATGGCCCACCTTCGATAAAGATCACTTCTTGTCGACTTCAAATCATTATCCAAGAGAGTGACCTAGAGACTCCCTTCCGGTACCTTGGAGCCTGCATGCCTCAATGGCAGGTTCTTCGTGTTCAACGCGAGGTTTTCATCATTGGCCTCCGATTGGACGACTCTACGGGTTTTCGACACCGTCTCATTTATTCGCACACCGTGGATTGTACCTATAGTACCTTGAGGACCATCGTCATTATTGGTGGCCCCTCTCGCGTCTGTTAACAACTTTCATCATTGGCTGGTAATCAGATGATGTTCAAGCATGTTTGACTCCGACTCCTATATTCACATGTTTGGACTTGTACTTTGTTCGGGTTTGGATGGAGCGCAAGACCCTCGTTTTAGCCTGTTGCGAGCCAGGTTGCGATTTTGTGGATCATTATTACATGACTCATTGATGGATGGCTGCACCCATACTTGAGTCTTTTAGGATGGCTGCGACCATACCTTTTATCATCATGGTCTCTTCAGCTGGGTGGCTGTGTCCATACCACAGACCTTCTTTGTATGTCTTTTGGATGGCTGCGCCCATGTCTCGACTACATGTAATCGAAATATCAGTTGTATCTACGTGCAGGTTCTTCCTGGTGGTGTTCCATTTCAGCAGTTTTGTAAAGCATTTCACCCCTCCCACTCTCTCGGGCTTCATGCTTTAGGGTGTTACTGTTACACAGTAATTTGTCACTGTCTCCTTGTCAGTCTCCCTACTATGTCATGAAATCAAATCCATCATGCTCATGCTCTCTGAAATGGCCAAAAAACCCTCTTTGCCTAAGTTTATTGGATCATCGCAACTGTTATTAAAATAACCGCGCTGACTAGCGGATGATAGTGCAATTGGTGCGCTTCCAGCGCGGAAGTACACGGGTTTCCCGCGCTGATCAAATTTCATAGCCAGCGCAACCTCCGCTTGTATTAAGTCACGCTGACCAGACCTCTTCAGTCATTGAGATGCGATGTCAGCGCGCCAGTCCAGTTATGCACCCGCGCTGATCCTGTTTGGGCGAGTTTGTTCTAATAGCTAGCCTTCCAAATGACTCTAGACCTGGTTGTTGGCTTTGTAAAGGTCGCCCTCCCTTCTATGGCATGTCTGTTCATCTTATGAGCCACCTTTCTTGGAGATAATCTCATCCTTTCACTATTCATGGAGACTCCTTCTCCTATATAAGCCTCCACCATTGCCATGAGCAACTAGTTTTTGACATATAGACTTTGACATAGAGGAATTCATAGTGCATTAGTGCTGCTCCTAATAGGCAGTTTGTGTGTTAAGTGTGGATTGCTAGAGAGCTTAAGGAAGGTTGTGAAGTCTTGTTGCCTTGTGTGAGAGAGAGAGTTGTTTGTCTTGGAGATCTACCTCCAAGGGTGAATGCTTATGAGACTTGCTGGCTGGACCCTCTTGAGAAGGACTCAGCGTCAGAACATTGGTTGTACCTTTCTCTATTTTTTATTAATAAAAGATAGATGACTATTGTTATGGTTCCATTCTCATTTGTCTTATAATGGTTAATGTGAATTACATCCTTTCTGACTGATGTATATTTGCTTTTACTAGATTTCACGCTTGTGTTTGTTCCCTCTTTGCATGTGCAGGTGTCCACCCACGAAGATAGTGGAGGATCGTGACCGACCAGAGTGAAGGAGTGAGAGCGGCATCTCTTCATCAAACAAATAAGCGCTGGAATCCAAGTAGGTGCCCATTACCCACTTGTTAATTGCAACTAGGAACTTGCAGAGTAGCATTGATTGATTTTTGCTAGACCCCTTTTGGGCTAGTAGGGATCGCCTCTATCCGTAGAGGGGATTTACCTCTCCAACAATTTGGCGACTCCGCTGGGGAGCTTGCTTGTCTCTTTGTAGTTCATCCTTGTTTTTTTGATTTGATTATTGCTTTCTTGTCAAAGATTGGGGATTCAATTTGCTGTTGATTGGTTTCCTGGTTCATCCTGGGAACTGCTTTAATTGTCTTAAAAGCCCGTTGCCTTGGTTTGGGGATTTTTGATTCGATTTTGACTGTTTTTTAGCCTCAGCGCGTTTTATTTCAGAACAGCTACGCTGACATCGCACAGTTACTTCTTTGCTTTCCCTGTCATCGCGTTTCTACATTTAACAGTCGCGCTGACCCTGTTTTCGGGCCAGCGCCCTTTATCCGTGTCCTTTCGTGCTGACAACGCAAAGTTGCTACAGGCGTTTCTTTGTCATCGCTTTGTTGCTGAGGGGTCACTCGCGCTGATCCTGTAAAACTCTTTTTTGTCCAAATTGGACTCCTAAACCTCTTGTTTTGGCTGTCCCCTGCTTTTTCCACTTGGCTTTTGACTTGTTTTATTTTTTCTGAGCTGTCACACGCTTGCTTGCGAAGCCTTGTTTCGCGAGGGTTCGTTTGTTGCTTGTTTTCAGTTTTGCAAAGCCTTCCTTTTTGCTTTCGTCGCTTGGTTTGCATTTTGTCTTGACTTTTGCGATTGCTGAAGTGTGTCGAATCGTCGTTTGTCTGGTTTTTGAACTCTTATCCTTCGGGTGTTCGCTTTTCTCCATTGATTTCACACTCAAACCCTAGGGCATCTAGCGGCCGTGTGTGTCAAGCCTCCCGTTCGGGATCCTGTGTTCTTGGTTGACCAGCCAACTTCGTTTTTGTTTTCACATTCGTTTGGTGATTGTTGAAAGTGTTGATTGTGTTCCAAGTGATTTGCTTTCCTCTTTTGAATTCCTTGGTGTCTTGTTGAGCTTAGATCATGTAGCTCATAAACCCTTGTTTTCCTTTGATTTGGGAAACTGGTTTTTAGTGCCTTGGGGATTGTCTTGTGTTTGCATTGAGTGATTTTAGTTTTTCACTTAGTGTTGCTATCTCTCTAATCCATTTTAAAAAGCACTTTTGTGTCATTGAAAAGAAAAGCAAACTAGTGTCTTTTGCATTTAATAGTTGAAAGGAAAAGAACATTTCGTTGTTTTGTGTTTTCAAAAGAAAAGTCTCATTTCCTTGCTGTTAGTTGCATTAGGTTGCGTGATTGCTTGAATTCGTTTTGTTTGGTTGAAATATTCTTAACCTTCTTATAGTTAGAATTCATCGAACAAAATGATGTTCTTTGGCATATAGTCGCATTTAAGTGTTTTTGAGAGATCATACGGTAGGACCTGAAACTAAAACTTAATTCAAAGATCAACCGTAAAATAAACCAAATTTATCTAAAAACGCATTGGAACTTAACGTGAATATCTAGAGGTATAGGCTAGAGACGTGTTCCGGCGTCTTTAAACCTGGTATCTTACCGTTGAGTGGTTGGGCGATTCCTCCACGGTGAAACGATAAGTGCTAGTACGGATTGGGCTCCCACGTACCGTCGCGTATATATGGGGAGACTCCATTAGGCTTGCATCCTTTATCCATAGGAAGCCGAGTCTACCGCCTTGTAAACCGTAACGCACCGAACACAGCATTCGGGAAGATTGACTGCAGTACGTGAAGTCCTTGGTTCTCATATGATTGCCAAGGTGTATAAGCAGTTTTACAGGTTGCTTGGTAAACCTTTTGCCTAGAACTTCCAGAGTAGTAAGCTTTTGATCCTTTTCAGACTGTCTAACAGAAAAGGTGCCAGCGAGCATCTTGTCACTTCGTGCTCGTTAAATATTCGAAGGCGATAGAGTCATCTTTTTGTCCTTTTCTCGACTCTTGAAACATGAAAAGGTCAAGTTTTGTTCGTGTGTCTTAAAATTAATTTGGCCACGATAATATTTCCCAGTTAGTCTTGTGTGCGTTTAGTTTGAGTAGGTTTGCCGTTAGCTTCTTTAGGGTCTTTGTTA
>APFE030719800.1:0-20759 GCA_000404065.3 Pinus taeda
TTAATGGTCTGCCACCTACTCCTCGGTGTCTTAAATGGGACAGCTTTCCATGAACAGTAGTTACAGCGGTCACCTTCCATCTTTCCCACGCGGAGGCACAGTCCCTAGTATGTGGACGCGTGCTTTGCTTCCTACTAGCCCTACACACCATGTCTGAATCGCGCAACCTATCTATAAACTTCTCTATAGTCTCGTACCCTCTTCCAACTACGTGGAGCGCTGAGACTGGGCCTCCTATGGACAGTCAGGTGGTCGCACGCCTCGTGTGAGCCTTTTGTTTCCTTGCTAGCCTGGGTTGCGGGCACCCTTCGCGTACCTTTGAAGCAAGTCACGTCACGTGTTCCTTGCTCCCATGTTTAGTAGGGTGCGGTGTCAACCATGATAGCAGGGTCATAGCTCATTCTAGTATCGTAGGAGGGCCGGCCAGGTCTACTCCCCGTATTCTCACATTTGCGCTGCCCATTTGTGTGACCCCCATTTGTATTTTGTTGATCTCCGCATCTAACATTGTTCTTTTCCTCTTCAGCCATGACCATTCTTCATTAATTTCATGAATCCTTCTGCTGTCGCGCCGAATGACTCCAAGCAACCATCGGATTTCTTCATCCCTAACCTCTGTGAAGGTTACGATTGGGGAAGTTTCTTCATTCCTCTCGGTTCCATCTTGTCTCATCACCTTTGCCCTCCTTCGTTTATTGCTGGTCTAATAATTCCATCGAACCCTTGTTACGTGCAGGTTCTCATTGGCTCGTCTTCTTGTGCGACCGTTGTGCATGCTTCTCCCTGTTTTCCCAATTGCGTTGGTGCGAATAGCTGGAATGCGTCGCTTCTCCTATTGTCACAGCAGACTCAAAGTTTTGATTCTTGGTTGGATGGGTATTCGCATAACATATATCTACACCCCCTGTGGCCGACGGACATTTTGTCCTTTAACTTGTACATGTGTCTGCCTTCTATTTCCGCACCCAATCCTCTAAGTCTCCTGATGTGTATTCCACCCTAGTGCAGTCATCGCATGCAACGCCCCTAGTTGCACACCGTGCCATTTCCATGCTAGTCGCATCTTTTCACAGTGATCTATAGCTTCCTCCATGCATGATGTGCCCTCATCGGTTGGTAGTTCCCTTGCTTGGGATGTTACGTGTCGCAACGATCTAATCATCATATTACAATTTAGTATCGTTACCTCCTGCAATTGGTTTTGCTACCACTCTATCTCTTCATCAGAATCATATGTGTAGGAACTGTCGCGCTCCCATGAGATTCTCTCGGCCGTTGTTAGATTCACCTGGTCCTGGTCTTGCGTTGTTATCAAGTAGATGTAGTCTAGTTCATCATCGTTGTCCTCCTCGGGCATAAGTTCAGTGTAGCACACACCTTCAGCAGGGTCCAACAGAACTACTACACATAGAGACTTTTTCTCAAATGTCATCTTTCGTCTCCTTAAGCTGATGACACCATTCATTTCCGTGGCCCAATCTATCCCTAGCAACGTAGGGTATGGATTGTTGTCATCAACAATTTCTATCACCTCTAAGTCCATCTGCGTACTTACGCCTTGAATGTCTACTATCACCCCTTGCAATCTTCCCATCGATAAGATCTTCTGCTGGTTGACCATCCGTAGTTGAATAGGAGACCAATGTAGTGTAGGCCTACCCATGCATTCCCATGTTTGCTTAGGCAATACATTCGCACCTAACCCCAGATCCAGAATTACCTGGTCCATCTCATATTCACCTATTTTCACCATCATTCACATTTCCCACCTGGTGCGCAAAGTGTTTTTTCCCAGCTTCCGTACTATGCACGGCGGCCCCGATCCCACACACCTTGTGATCAGCTCTTGTAGTCCTTGAACTGCCTTATTGTCACGTAGCAACTTCATACATGTCTCTGAAAAGGTAGTAAGCATCGAGGGATCCATTCCCGACTCAATTGGATCCCTGCTACTTGGAGTAGAGACTTCCATGAAGCTCGTTTTAGCTTCCTTAGACATCCCCTTCCCCTGTCCTATCTCAACGTCAGGTTCCTTCACGTCTTCTCCAGACGGTTTCCTCGCAACCTCCCCTATAGTTGTGTTGCTTCTTAATACCATGTTTATGCTGGGCTCTTCCTCACGTGGCTCAAACCTCATCATTTGGACATTTTGAGTTTTACTAGGTTGTAGTACCCCCTTTTCGCACATTTGGGCAATCAACGTCGAACAATCTACCATTTCATGGTCAAACTGCTCACAATACGAGCAAGATATTCTCGTCGGGTTAGTACAATCGCAAGCCTAGTGCCCCAGCCCTCCGCAATTATAACAGATCAGCTGTCTACGGCCTCGTCCTAGTTCCATTCCTCCTCTCCCTCGACCATGCCCTTGGAATCGACCGCGCATCCCTGCGGCTCGGTTGAAACTCCGCGTCTCAGTCTGCATTTGATAGGCTGGGGTCCTTTCCATCATTAGCTCGTAACTTCGACATGTTCGCTCGTCGTGCCCTTCTGATCTACAAAAGTTGCAATACAGCTGTTGTGGAGTATGGGTATACTTATACAATAGGTGACAGTTGTCTATTGCGTGATTTCCTCATACTTGACAAATCGCGACTAGAGCGCAGGCGACGCACTTAGCCCTGCTTATGCTTCCAGCATTAATGGCATCGGGCCCCCTCGTGCCAAATAGTTCACAAATATAGGGAAGTGGTCCTTGTCATGCCCTTGACTTTTGCATTTGATACACCCTACTTCTATACATGCCTCTGGACGGGGCGCCCTTTGTTGCTTCAAACTTTGCATTTCTAAGCATATATTTTGTAGTTGCGTGTGGATCTGTTGAACTCTCAACCCCAGATCATGTACTGGAGTTTCATGCAACCTCATATTTGTCTCCAATGCTTCAGCTTGGGTTGAGATCTTTTGCTGTGACAGCGTCGTCCTCAGATGTGGTGTCAAAGACACCACAAACCATGTGCAGTGTTGTGCATCCGTTAGCGTCATATTAGCTTTGCGGATTGTACTCTTCAATATCTGATCCAGATCCCATGGGGTTTCACCAGGTAACATCACGATCTCTTTGAACCCAATGATCGACTGAATCTCTGATTTTGGTCAGCTAAATTCTTTATTTAATGCATCCTAGATCGTCACTATTCCCGCATTCAGATGATCGCTTAAGTACTTTATATACCACGTCAACGCGCGGTCCTGCAGCGCGCTAACTAGAGTAGCATTTTTGATATTATCATCTGTTACGCCTTGGGATTCCCATACAACCTTTACCACGAACCAAAATTGACCTGTTTCCTCATTTCCTACGCCTCTAAATACCAGCAACTTTATCGCACTTACCATTCCAACCCTTAGTGGTGGTGGCGGTGGTGGGGGAGGAGAGCTCAGTGAATATGGGTTTGACGTAGGTGAAGTAGGTGATGGTGTGGACAGTGGGGGAATCAGTGGAATGCGCTGATTTATCAGTCGGACTGCGCTCCTCGGAGAGAACCCTACGAGCTCCTCCTCACTTTCTCGGGAGAGTGAAATTAGAGGATTGTTTTCCAATCCCTCGATCCCTCAATAGCCTCTTCCGTTCCTCGTTACCCCAGACATTAATGGATGCGCATAACCGATTTTTCACATAACAGCATTTTAATCCAAGTATTCAATGATTTGATGTACTTACCCCGTGGTCCTTGGAGAAATCACCTTTCTACTTCATTGTAACTCACAGTTGTGTCTATCGCGAACTCAGTGATAAACCCTCCTATTATCCGATCCAACCGATGATCTACTGCACGTGCAATTTTATCTTTAGATGCCTCTATCTTGTGCACCAATTCTGGAGTCCACACAATGGGTTGATCTAGTCTGCACCTTCCCACACTGTCAGCTAGCCTCATGATCCACTTGTACAACTCCAGCGAGAAGGTCGCAAATAAGATCTCGTGGATTTCTGTGTATATGTAGTGATCCAGCCACCTTTCCTCAGATATCTGTGGATTTATGTTCTCATGTACTACGAACTCGTACAGTTTCTGATCCAACCAATCTTCAATCTCTTTCTTCGTAGGGTTCCAGTGTTTTGACATCAGACGTCTCTTAGGCAAATCCTAGTCCCGGCAATGGAACCATTTTTTGGCTTATTGGGGCCTGACCCTGGTTTGGAAAAGTTATTAGCCAAACAAATCCCACACTACTGGCCCTTTCGACAACAGTCCATGGAGCACGGACTGAAGTCTCACCAGAGGTAGCAAGGGCGGGTGATGGAACCAGGTTTCCACACCCTTGGGATGTCTTGATGTGGTCTAAAAGGGGTCGCGAACTGATCTTGGGTCTCACACCACTATGCTTCCACGTAGATCCAGAACAAGGCACTTCCTTAATACTTATTATTAATGAGTTTGTTATAGATAAGATCTACTTCTTACAGTCTTAAGCAAACATTTAATAGAGATAACCAGTGCGCGCACCCATAAATGTTATAAATTTGCATAAACTCATAACATAAGCATAAGATCACAGATCAAAACAGATATATAAACCAGAAATTAACTAGATCCACAATATTTTCAGAACCATCTTAGCTTTATTGATATCTTTGTTCAGTACAATCCACTTCCCGCCCTACGCACTCAGCTGCAGGGGTCCACGCACACAGCTGCGGACTCTAGAAGGCCTCTGTGCACACATCTGCAGAGCCTCTATCTATCTACCAACACCCTTGACTCAGACTTACAGATGCAGAGAGAATATTACCTTCATAAACCCATAACATTCACGATAAAAAACAAAAATTGCCTTCTAACCTTAGAGCCTTGCTCTATTTATACATTTCCATGGTCCGCGGACCATGGGCAGGCCGACTCACTTTCCATTTTCTTACATTATTTTCGGGCGGACAACCCTTTGACTTGACTCATTACAATTTGTGCTCCGCGCATCTCGCTGAGCTTTTTACCATACTATTACCAAAATTGTGGGCTTTGATCCCCAAAACCCTTATGCGGGGCCTCTGCTGCCCAATAAGGGGTACGATTGGCCTTTGCGCAGCCCTAACCTATGGTTCCGGTACTTTTACGCTGCTAAATAAGTGTATAGAACAAAAAAAAACAAACAAACAAACAAATGCTCTAGAGATTTTGGTTCAAAGAGACACACATCATGTTGGATTCTTTCCTTTAAAGTTCCCATAAATAGGTGTAACAAGTTACCCTCTAAAATATTCTTTACTTTGAGAATCAACTTTTGGAATTGTTGAATGTGCTCTGTAACTAGACCCTTATGTCAAATATTTACAAATTGATTAAAGAATGTGTTGTTGTTAATATCCCTGTAATGTGCTATCAATTCCTCTGTAAAAATGGACCAAAATATAATAGAATCTTTTTTTCTTTCACAAATCATTTGATATCATACATGTTGGCCTTGTTCTAAAATTATGGATGTAATATTTACTTTATGTAAGGATGCTACTTGGTGTAGATCAAATTATTGTTCCATTTGAAATATCCAAGATGCAAGATCATTACCATCAAATTTCCTCATATCAGTCTTCAAAATGCAGTAGTTCATAGGGGTTGACTCGAAGCCCTGATGATATGGATCCTAGTTTGAAAATTCATGATTATGGTTCTGCGATTTAAAAAAAAAAAATATTTCTAATTGTTATGGGATACTCCCTATATGAGATTGATTCTCAGCATCATGCTTCTCCTTATGTTCATGATTTCCTTTGATCTAAACATCCCTTTTAGAAAACCTCTCCAAGAGAAGACTTTTCATGGGAATCATGGATTTTTGTATTTCTTCCTTAGTTTCATTCATCTTCTTTTCTATTCCTTCCATATTTTCATTCATCTTCTTTCCCATTTCTCTTTTAAAATTTATTAAGAAATTAAAAAAACCACCTTTCTCAACATACTGCTATCCATTTCATTAATTTATTCTCTAATTAAGATAACCTAAATTCTAAGTCTTCACTTTTTTCACGAGTCAAGGATGGGCCTTTAGTAGATTTAATTGATGTAGTACCTTTCTTTGGAGGCATGTTGGAAAATAATAATATCCCTCCTCTTAGTTACAATTAATGAAAAAGGATCTTTGAATGAACAGTTAGGTGAATAGTAATTTGTGTACCTTAATTTGGAGAATATCAAGTTTGAAGCTTTATTGATACATATATGAGATTTGAGGCCTTCCAGATATGAAAATTTGTTCCGTAGTACTCTAATGTGTAGTTTCTACAATTCCACAAGTGTGAATTATATCTAATGTGCCAATCGAAAGTTATAGTAACTTTCCCAAAACTTGTTGATTTTTTTGTCCTCTTCCCACGAGCAAACTTGTATAGCATGCACACATCCAATTCTTGAAATATAATTGTGGAAATTGTACTTGAGGTACTTTTATATGTCTCCTAAAATTCATGTTTGAGACTGAATATTAGAGCACATAAAAGCCCTAACTTCCTTGGAGTATATCTCTGAAAATACATAAAACTAAGATCTATATATTGGATGATATGTTCACCACATTTTTTCCTCAACATGCTCTAATTTTCATGTTTTAAAGCCTCACGAAAATAAATTTATAGCAAAAATGATGAATTGACATGTTTGAGACATAATTAGGAGCGGGTAGAAACCCTAATTTCCTTGGGACTAGATCTTCGAAAATATAGTGAACCAAGATCTAAAACTTGAACTAGATATTACCCGAGATCTCTTCTCCATTGTCTCTAAGTTTCACCATCTAAAACCTCCCATAAAAGTAGTTATAGAAAAATATCCATGATGTCTATTTGGAACAACAAAACCCTAGGATCAAGAGATCTGATACCAAATGTTATGATCCTTACACCTTAAAAATGATAAGAAGCCAATAATTACAATCCAAATTGAGGGGGAACCTCCTTTTATAATAAATATAATGAGCAAGACAATATTTGATGATCCTAAGACTAGGTCTTATTATTATTATTATTATTATCATATATATATATATATGAGAGACAAAGGATACGATTATAATAAAATGGGACCATGAGGGATTCTAGCCTACACAACAATATAGAAAAAGAAATGTAATCACTCAATACATTGATCTTAATAAGGTATTTTTGGGTTACATGGAGCTTATATAGGGCCTAACATTCAAACCATTGTTAAGTTGTTACAATAAGAACTCATGAAGGGCATAACTTTTTAGAAGTTAGATTTCCTTTCCCATGAAAATCGATTCCCTTCTTACAGATTAACTCTTGGGAAAATTAATTGTCTTGATAAAAAAACTTATCAACTCACACATAAATTATCAACCAAGTATACTTATTTTAAGGTTATCGTGCACAATATATGCATGCATCTAATTGACACTAACTAATTCATATTTGTTGCTAAGATTCTTGTATAACATCATGGCACTCAATCAAACCAAAAGTTGTTGTAACTTTTCACACTTGTAGGAATGGAAATCAATTCAGAAAAGTCTCACTGTCAAAGTCTCACTTGTGTAAAAACAACATTATACATGCAATGCTAGAAATAAAATCACACTTGCAGAATAAAATGGCACTCTTCTATTCTATAACACTCTTTTAAGTAAAGGAAATAACACTCCTTGAAATCAATTCCACAAAACCATTCAATCATAACCACACAACCATCAAGCGAACTAGAATCAACCCATTCATTAACTGTATAACACACTGTAACAGATGTAACATCAACTAATAAACATTATGTGTTAGCAACAAATAATGAAGTTGTAGTAGAAATTGAATAGTAGCAACACAATATATGATCACAATAGATTTATCTATCATGAAATCATCTGAGGATAGGCTAGAGCCATTTCATTTGCTAAGTGGTCAATTTGTTTCGATTGTTTTTTACCAATGGCCACAACAAGAAAGGTCTTCCTAAAATAAACACATGAATCTCCTAAGCCACAAACGTTTTCGAGAAACCTATCATGACTCACCTAACTAGATATGTTCTAAATAAAATCCATGTTGGCTATTTTCCATATTCATCATTGTTTCTCCAAAAGTCACTCCTAATGATAGTTACCCGATTTTTTTCTGAAAAAAAATTCTTTGAACTATAGATAATGAGTTAAAGCCTTATGGACCGAACTTGGTTATGAATTAGGTAACATAAATTCTTATTAGTGTCCTTAGGAACAAAAACCATGTTCTAGAATTTCTCTCGGAACTATGTAGATATGCCAACCATGGAGGTTCGTTATAGTAACTACATATGAGCCACAATAATAACAATAGGAAAACCATCATCAATAAAACCAATAATAATCCTTTCTATTGCATAAAAAATAAAGGAAAATAATGATAATTATCTACTTTAATATTCTTAAGCTTATTATGGCACATTCACGAAGAAACACAATAAGGAAGGTAATAGATGAGAAAAGAAGTGCAGTAAAATGACTGAAAATGGGTGTTTATAATGGTAAAAAGGTGAAAATTTGGTTAACCAAGAGTAACCAATCCCCGAAGCAAGAGAGACATCCCAAACCTACAAATGTGAAATCCAAGAATTATTTGTACAAATATAAGATAACAAACCTACCTTGATTGAGAAGTCTTCCTATACTAAGGATAAAACAGTATAAAAGAAGGTTGCACAAGTGAAATTCCTGATAGATGGGAGAAAGAAAAAGAGGATAGATGGAATCAATTAATAACATCTTATGAGGAAGGTGTTATTCCTATTAAGGAACACCAACCAAATTTTATATGATTGAGATAAAAGCGGGATTAGTACTTCGAAACCCACAAAATCAAATGGGAAGAAGAAAGACAAGAAGAAACAAAATATGTTTGACCTATAAAAATAAGTGAATAAATTGGAAATTAAGGAAATTCAACTTGGGTTGATCATGTAGTCAAATATTAGTTATATAGATCCCTCACCACACTATCATATGATATTGCAAGAAAAAATTGATAATGTTTCATAGAAAAGCTATAATGACCAGGAAACCCTTTGACATCACATCCCTTTCTACCTTTTTAGAGGCATGTTTCATGTATTAATGAGGACAAAACTTCCTTTCTAATTTGTATCAACATAATCTGTTTCTTTATTATGACCCAGTGTGGAATCCTAACCACTTCATGGGGGATATCCAACTGAGAGCATTTGTGTCTTGTTTGAGCAACCATTATGATTAGGAATCTACTCATAAGGTTGCATATAACAATCTCAAAAGAAACCTATGGTTCATAGGATAATTTTATAGGTCTCTATTGTTCATTAGCATGCACAAACAATGGACCTACTCTCCACCACATGTATATTTCATGACAAGGAACAAGGAATAAGATGTTGTACTATAGGTCACAAATTGAATTATTGGAAAAGAAAACAATGGAAGGATGTTCTGAGAGGTGGAAACAAGTCAGGGAAGAAATTCGACAAAGGACCTCTTTTAATCCCAACAACCTGAAGGTAGCACTAGAAAGAGTGCACATATAGATTAAGTGCATATAAAATTGTGGAAATAATTTCATAGATCTCAATTATCATTGTCCAATGATCTGGCTACCTACCAAATACTACAAGAAAGAATACAATTTGTCTAAGAGGGAGGAATTGGTCTATTGGAAGGAAATTCATGCAAGAGTAGGCTACTTCCATGTTAATGAAGTAGGATAAACTGATTATAGTCTCGAAAACCTCCTCGGGAGCCTCACCGACTCAAAATAAAACTAAATGTTTGGTTACATAATGACATGCAATGAATTCAACTAGGAGTAGATGATGGGTGCTCAATTTGGCATATTTTTAGCACTCATCAAGTAACATGTTTCCCATTTCCATCTCATTCTAATACCATTTTCATCTACAATGATGCATTTTTTATTAAGGTATTATTATCCTCTTTATATGTTCTTTCAATACTTATTCTTATTAATTTTCATGAGATTACTACCTTTTTCTACTAGCATAGGAACAAAGTTGCATAAGTGTCTTCCAAGTGCAAGTTCTTCAATCATTTTTGAGGACATAGGTGTTGCAACTCTCGAGTGTGAGTTGTTGCAACTCTCTTCTTGAGTATACTTTTTGCTTCTTTGAGCTGTTTCCCCTCGTGATACAACTCTAAGTTGTTGTCACTGTTGTTGCAACTCCTTATTATTGTGACTCTCACCTCTTTCTTGTTGTGACTCTTGCTACAACTCTCATTGTTGTTGCACCGCATGGATATATTTGCAACTCACTCAAGACCATTGTTGCAACTCTAAGGAAATGCGTTATAACTTTGCACCAATTGTAAAAACACATCAATGAACCAACGAATTATCATTTTTGGGTTGACCAGGTTGTCAAAAAATCAATCTCCTCATGCAGGAAAATAACAAGGGACAATATGTGCTTAGAAGGGAATGAATGAATCAGTTTCACTTGTCATATAGGTATTAATTTAGCGTGTTCCCAATTTTTGCTATATTTTGGAAATATGATGTAACAAGATGGAACATTCTAATTCCCACGGTTATCCATTAACCTTTTTTTATTAATTTAAATATAGAATATTATGTATAAAAATTGGTTCTCTCCTTGAGTTGAGTAGCTAATACGTTAATGGGTAATTGAGAGTGAGCCATAGTTAGAATCACAACTAAGTCCTTCATTGTATTCTTGGTTTCCTCCAATATAAAGTTCCTTTTTCATTCGAATTCAATAAATGGTGCATTGAGTATTTAGAATCTTCCAACTTTCATAAATCAATGCCTCGTCTAAGGAGGTAGGGCCTCCTCCTTAGCTAGGTTTTTTAGAAAATTTATAGAGTAGTTGTAGTATATTTTTATATATTTCTTTTATTTCCAACAATTAGTCTAATTAGTAAGTAACTCTTATATTTCCTTTGTTGCAAATCTAAAGTTCAATCTTTGTAACTCTAGTATTTCCTTTGCCACAACCCTGAATTTTAGTTGTTGTAACTCGGATATTTCATATTGTTGCAACTGTGAATTTTGTTGTAATTTTGATATTCCATGTTGTACTGCAACTCTGTATCATAGGCTTATTGCAATAAATATAATATTCATACTACTACAACTATGTATCATAGGTTTACTATTGCAATTCATTCATTAATATTAACATTAATTATAGATTAATTTTTGTCATGAAATTGTCTAGCAATTTGTGACTCGTGTCATTGCTACAACTCTTTGTAACATTAGTTTTTTTTTTCTAGAATCGTGATTGTTATGTTTTCGATTGGGTTCAATTTGAATATGTTGTTGACAATTTCTGATTGACAATCCTATTTCCTTTATGAACAAAGTGTGGTTTGATGGTATGATATTTGTTGCATTATATTGTATGCATAGGTTCATTTTTGTAATAGCAACCAAGATCATTTCAACATTGGAGAAAGTCACCTTAGATGTCTATGTGATTTATTTCTTGCAAGTGTGATTGATTTCTTGTAAGTGTGATATTTAATTCCCTGCAAGTGAGACCTTTACTTTCCTACAAATTTTCTCTTTACATTCTCGCAAGTGTGAATTGGATTGCAAGTAGATTTCTCTAGGTGACTTGTGAAAGCATTCCAATATCTTTTCCAAAGATACTCGTAGATTACTACAACTACAGAGAGCACTAATATAGATGGTGTGTGACAATTCAAAAGTTCCATATGAACCTCTAATTGATAATTAAATTTACAATCTTTTGGTTATATTTTTGAACAATTATAAAGGTAAATGAAAGGCTAATCACCACCATTCTATGGAAATTCAAGTAAAGTATGTATCCTTGGTAAACATGACGAGCAACATGTTCAGGATTCCACTCTAATTGGACATAGAACACTAGAGTTGATACATTGTGATTTGTGTGCCCCTACGACTATTGTGTTTACCTTAGATAAAAATTATATTGAATGCTTTTTAATTGACAACCATATCGGGATATGTTGGGTTTATTTGTTGAAATAGAAATCTCAAGCACTTGAATTCTTTTTCTTTTTTTAATCATCTATGAATTGAAAATGAAGCTCAATCTTTTATTGGTGCTCCTTGTATTGATAATGGAGGGGAACACACTTAAAATGAGTTTGAAATATATCTTCATCAACATATGTGCAAACATCAAATTATTGTTAAATATAATCCTTTGTAGAATGGTGTAAGAGAAAGAATGAATAGAACACTTGAGTATGGTACATCTAAATCTATTTTTTCAAGAATATGAAGTTGATGTTTTGGGATAACGCGGTTCTATGGGAAATATGTGTGAAAAATATGAGTCCATCTCCTTCCCCTAGGAAAAACACTCCATATGCAATGTGGTATGGTTGCATTCCTTTGGTGAGGCATCTCAAGGTATTTGGTTCCACCTACTATGCCTTAATTCGTAAGAAGACAATAAATAAACTTGGTGCAAGGAGTCATAAGGGAAACTCCTAGGGTTACTCAAATACCACCACGACATATCAGCTTTATGATGAGATAAACAAAAATTCCATTCGTTCTAGAGATGTCATTTTTCATGAATCCACCGATATTGAAAAGACTATCGAGGAACATTTTGATCACCTGGATATATTTTCCCATGTAAATAGATATCATGATTTTGTTGATGAGATTCCACATCTTGAAGTGGGCATCCTTATATTGGATCAATGTCTAGAATCTACTTTTGAATTGCCATCTTCCCCTCATAAATAAGATCCAACCACTTCACTAGAATAGGGAGTTCAATTGGATGATATGATTAAGAGAATTAAAATGATAAACCTTAATGAGAAAGCAACACCATCTCAAGTAGTAGAGAAACCTAGACCACCATATAATGGTCCAAAGTCACACATAAAGACACTTGAAAGTGTTCATATTGATGAAGTTGGAAAGATACGAACCAAAAATTATACAAGGCAAGATGGAGGTGATGAAGATAATTCAAATTTAGGCAATGTAAATTATATCGATGTTTCACATGGTTGTGAATTGAATTTATCTTCTAAATTTGAACCAACTTCCTTTGAAGAAGTTGCTTCTCATGATGAGTGGAAAGAATCCATGAAAAGGAGTATGTTTCCCCTATCCATTTGGAATTAAATTAATTGATTGTAGGTGGGTTTTCAAGAACAAGTACAACCTTGATGACTCACTTCACAAACATAAGGTGAGGCTTGTTGTGAAAGGGTATGGATTGAAAGAAGGCATAAAGTGTTAGGAGAGTTTTTCCCCTACAAAAGAATGGGATACCATATGTGCATTGTTGGCTTTGGGTATGTAAAATAAGTACATTATTTATTAATTGAATGTGAAAATAACCTTCTAGAATGGAGACTTGAAAGAGAATGCTACGTCTTAACTACAAGGATCTATTGTAAAGGATCAAGAACATAAGGTATGCAAACTCATTAAGTTTTTGTATGGCCTAAAGCAAAGACCTTTCACATGGTATGAAAAGTTAAGTGAGCGTTTTTTGAAGACCAACTTCAAGCATTTCAGTCTTGATGACGCAACTTTGGTTTTCAAAGTTGGAAAAACCATTGTATACCTTGTGGTGTCTATAGATGATCTATTGATAACATGGAACAATGAAGCATATATTGCATCCATAAAGGAAAAATTGAACATGGAACAATGAAGCATATATTGCATCCATAAAGGAAAAAATTGAACATGGGACAACTTCTCTTACTTGTCTATTAAACTAACTCAAAATCTAAAGTATGTATTTATCTTCAAAAATATATATATTAAAAAATTGTTAAATAAATTTGGCATAAGATCTATTTATATTTATCTTTAAAAATAAAAATTTAATGATTATATCAAAAGAAATAATAAATTTGAAATATAATTAATATATACAATATAAATTTGAATACAATATAGATAATCAAAAATAACTTGTAAAGAAACTAAATATTCAATTACACTTCAGATCCTTTTTTATGAAAAGTCCTTATGAAAAACACAACATTGATGTGGTACACAGATAATATTAAGTTACATTTAAAAAAAAAACTAGATTTTAGGGTTAGTTACTTAAAGGTGGAAGATTAAATTTACAAATCAATTGATTAAAGGTGGAAGATTAAATTTACAAATCAATTGATTTAGAAATTATGATTTGTTTTATTGAGTCATTATGTTCTTTATAGTTCTAATAGGATATTAGTCGAAGTATTAGATTAAAAAAATAATAATTTTGTTTTAACTTGAAAGAGTATTTGTGTTATATAATTATGTGTTTGGTTCAAGCATTACAAAGTTAATTCATCTACATTTTCCAATTATTTTTTCTTTTTTTTTGGTAGGTAAGCATCCACGGGGAATTTGAACCAGTGACCTATTGCAAAGAGTGCCTTAACAGTACACCCATTCACCAACAATCCAAAGCCCCGTGGGCAGCCAATTGCTTTTTCATTTTCAATAAAAATACATGATTTTTCTTTGGATATGTCTGAGTAACAAAAATAGGGGTTTTGTAGGTGAATACCTTACAGAATTGTGCCAACAAAACACTAAATTTACAACATATAACTCTATTAGGGAATCTTTTTAATAGACTCCATCTACCATTAAAGAAATATAAATTTGACTATTAATCTTTAACTCATCTATCTTTAATTTACACTCCTCAATAACATACGTGTTTGCTTATATGTTAAAATTTCTTATATATGAAAATATACTTTCAATAATAAAATTAAATTATTTATTAAACAATATAAATAAAAATTTTAAAAATAATACTTTTATGATGTACAACATAAAATGATTAAAAAGAGATGTCATGAAACAACATTTACATGTTAATTCAATCCATTGAAACATTTTCAAAATCGTTAATAAATTATTGAAAGCTCGTCACAATCTTTTTTAAAAGTTTCAGAAAAAATATCTTTTTTGTTTTCTTCTTTGTTCCAATCAACTTCGACCACTCTAATATTTTTTTCTTCTTAATTATGTAAATGTTGTCATTTAAAGATGGAATCTGACAATTAAATCGGTGGGAGTGTTTAAATCGTTAAAAAAAAGATTGAATGTTATTTCCTTCTTCTCTTTAGGATGGGTGTAAAGGCAGGTCCTTGATTTCCTTGTTATCAAATTTTAAGATTGGACTTGCAATATATGTATTCACATTGCCGCATGGATCATTTTTACAATGTTTCCCATCAGGCATATAGTCACAGCAACGCGCAACCCAAATCCTTGAGTTTTGGTTGATAATAAGTGGGGCCACGTTTGAATAAAGATGCCACCTACTCTGACAAAAGCGAAAGAGAAAAAGGATGGTAAGTTTGAAAACTGTCCGCCACGCAATAAAAAGAAAGGGCATGTCACGGCAATAAACGATGTAACATCTTTCTTTCGGAATAGTTACGTGTATCTCCTAAGCGACATAAACGCAAAATGGTTCAGTGGCCTAGTGACTCGGTTTATGATAATGGTGAAAATTGTGTAATGTTAATTGACGTTTGGTACATTAATTGAGGTTATGTTAATGGGATCAAATTTAAAAGATAATTAAAGAAGAAGTGTTAATTGATGGCTGATTAACAATAAAAGATATGATTTTGAAGATTTTTTAAAAGTAGTGTTAACTTACGACATTTTCTGTTAAATTAGAATAGTATAAAGATTTTTTTAGAATATGAAATGCAAGATTGCAATATGAGGAGATAGATTACGAAAATCCGAGTCAAAGATTAATGGTTGAGTCTTGTTGTGCTAATTCCTTTTCACACTTATAAATTGGAGATTGATAGATTCACTTATAAATATGAAAAGAGATTATCTCAAATTTTATAAGTGAATTTATCAAGTGTGAAATAATAATAATTCAATTTTAATATTAGAGTTAAGGTAGAGACCAAATTTGTGTATGAAGATTATTCTCTGTATAGTGATTTGAGTACTAAAGTCTTAGAAATCATACACGCTCTACTTTTTATTGGATTTGAACATGTGTCTTTATATTAGGAAACACATGTTCTTGACCATCACGCCTAGCACTCAAGCTATATATTTTCTATGAAATTTTCTTTACAAACTCTTCCAAAATTAACTTATTATTATTATTGCAATTATAATTAAAATAGTGTTAAAATTGATTTAAAGATTATAATTTGTCTTATTGAGCTCGTCAGGGCCACTCTTGATTAGCCTAGTAGGACATTAGTGAAAGCATAGACCAAAATAATATATATATATAGAACTACCCTACATATATATATATAAACTAGAAAGAGTATTTGCATTATATAATTATGTGTTTGGTTCAAGCATTACCAAGTTAATTCATCAACAATTTCCAATTGTTTTCTCATTTTCAATAGGAATACTTGATTTTTCTTTGATATATCCTAGTAATGCAGAGGGGTTTTGTATGTGAATGCCTTACATAATTGCGCCAACAAAACACTAAATTTAAAACATATAACCCTACTAGGGAATTTTTTTAATAGACTTCATTTGACATTAGGGAAATATAGATTTGACCATTAATCTTAACTCACCTATCTTTAATTTACACCCCTTAATAGTATACTTGTTTGCTTATGCATTGAAGACTCTTAGGACATGGAAATATGATTTCAATGGGATATCTTCCACAAATTCCCTTATCCTTCTCATGGTGTTTTCCATATATTTCTCCTTTGGGAGGGAGGCTTTTGCTACATGATGCGGGATTAGGAGAGAATCTCCCATAATCGTATATCAACCTGGCATTATTTGGCTAACAAAAGTCCCTAATAGAGAGCATATATCTTTACTTGGTTATCTGTCATATGACCAAGACCACATGATTAATTATGTACTTTGTCCTCCTAGAGGCCATAGTGTACCTTTCCCCCTTCTTCCACCCCTCAAATAAATATAATAATATAATAAAATAATGTCGGCTACTTAAAAAAATAAAAATAATTACAATTTTAGTTAGTTATATTGGGTAATTTGTGTTTTATTAATAACAAATAAAAACTATTTTTTGGAAAAATATTAATATTAGAATAATTAAATCAATATGATCATAACCATGATTTCCAGAAAATATAATTAACCAACATAGATCATGTTAGTTTTGAAACAAAGAAATAAAATCTCTCATAATACAAACTTATTTATAAACAAAATTTGAATAATAAAATTAATTTTGGAAATTTTTTATTCTCTTCCACATTAAATATAAATTTACAATCAATAAACAAATTTATTATTATTTTATGAAAAATAAATAAAATATTAAAAATAATAAATTAACACTTTTGAAAGTTTTATTTCTTTCACCCATTAAAATTTAATACTATATTTATTATTCATTATATTAAAAAATATAATAAATATTTAAAATAATACATTTATGATGTACAACATAAAATGATTAAAAAGAGATTTCATGAAACAACATTTACATGTTAATTCAATCAACCAAAACATTTACAAAATCGTTAATAAATTATTGAAAGCTTATGACAATCATTTTTAAAATTTTCAGAAAAAATATCTTTTTGTTTTCTTCTTTGCTCCAATCAACTTTGACCACTCTAATATTTTTTTTTTCTTAATTACGCCGTAAGGTGTTCCCTCTGAGAAAGACATCCCTAAAATGTGACCTGTGCGATCCTCAACCATTGATTCTGTGTGTTAGACGATTGGGGTGTTTTCTGCCGTTAGATTTAATCTTTTTTTCATAGAAAAATGTTATTTTTTCCACTAGCTGGAAGACAGAGAGGGAGGATCTGACAATGGGCCATGAAAGGCCAGGCCTCCTGGCGATGAGGCTCTTCAGAGTGACTAAACTGAAACGTGTCTTCGCAGTGTTTCCCTGCCTGAGGGCAGCCTAACCAGCGCAGCTTTGTGCTGTTATATCACTATTTACATTGTCTCCTTCACACGGGGATTTCCTCGCTGCCTTATTTGCTTGCCTAATTCGCTGCTCAGGTTGCTTGCCCAATAATTCTTTTGTATTTTTGTGAGCTCAAAATAATTGAATTTGACGTTTAGCATATGCGGTGGCGTTTCTTGATCGGTTTGAATAGTTGAATTCGTTTACATTTGCCTGCTGGAGACCTGCCTTCTTCGTTGTTACCCAAAAGGGTGCCGACTTGGTCACTTTCTTCCGGTAAGATATTAACCTGCTCCTACCTTTTCTACTGCTTGTAGGTCGTTTATATGTGAAGATATGTTGAATTCTCATCTTTCCATTTAATCCTATGCTTGTGTTCATTGAATTTTTTATATCTTCATTAATCCTCATCATCCCATCTAATTGAAAGCTGGGGTAATGAGGTCTATTGTTGTAAATATGTCAGTTTGCGGAGGATAATGTATTTTGAGGGATAGAGTGATCAATAATGAAAACGATTATGTATTAACAAATAATCCTAATTCGTTGCTCAGGTTTCTTGCCCAATAATTCTTTTGTATTTTTGTGAGCTCAGAATAATTGAATTTGACGTTTAGCATATGCGGTGGCGTTTCTTGATCGGTTTGAACTTTCAGAGTTGTAGGATTATTTAATCTATATTTTTAATGTCAGTCTGATGTGTTAATAAGATCTAGTGACTGGTTCAAGTTTCATATCTGAGGGTATGAACTATTCTTTTTTATGGCCACATATCGTCTGGTTGATCTAAGCGCCTTACTGCGTAATTACTGTTGCATCTCCACCATTGTGATTAAGGACAGTTTCTCTCCAATACCAGTGTTTCTCTTTGATACCATGCCAATGTTTATCTGCAATACCAATGAAGTAACAAATATGTCACCCCTATAAGATGTCGCCTTGTAAGCAATCGGTACCACCCTTTTCTTATAGACACAGAAAAATTGTCGAAGGATGAGCTGACAATAACTGTGTTGAGCTCACAATAACTGTGTTAAATTAACAATTGGTACCATGTAAATGGGGTAGCCACTGATTACCTGAACTCTCCTGTACATTTTTTTCTCTGCTCCCCATCTTCTATTTTTCCTACTTTTGACGGAATTCCCTTTAATTATCCGCACATAAACAAAAAAGATAGGGTCGCTAAGACGGCCATAGAATACTTGTTACGTTTAGACTTTAACCTTTACTGCTGACCATGATGTGGGTGATTTTTTAAGAGATATTAAATTTTGTTTTTTTAAGAGATATTAAATTTGTCTCCCACACTGGACTGCTTAGGAAAATAAATCAATGTCCAACTTGTGCTATGATATTATGGAGACTCAATACGAGGCCTGAACACCAGATACTTTGCAGTCCTGTAGGTAAACATTATCAATTACGACTTTGTGGAACATTATCGATATCGATCCCAGAATTGACTCGATCAAACGCAAACAAGGAGATCATCTTGCACTCTCTTATGCGAATTATGGACAACTTTGTAGAATGCTTTCTTGGCCTCCAAGGAATGATGAAAATTCAACGATGTAGACCTGTTTTCAATTCTTGAGTGATAACGCTGGCCAATGTAAAACCAAATTCCAAACACTGGGGCACAAAATCCTAATCCACACAAAATAACTCAACAACTGGCATAAATTTGTTGGCACACCTTCTTTGGAGTATATAACTTTAAGACGGTGTGTTAAATAAATAAATAAACTTGACATTGTAATCTATGCTTCCATGTGGCTTCATAACAATTCTCATTATATCGCTCACAATATTATAGAACTGCTCCATATAATCCTGCTGGTAGCTTCTAGATATGAGTCAATAGTAACCATTTGATATCAGGCATCGTTCCAATATTAACACACCAAATATATTTTGTAAGATATCAACTCAGCAATAATTTTGACATAACATATCAATGATGTGGCTACAATAATATAAAATCAAGTATAACGTTGATGTTGTAGCAAAATGATTTAAATGTAGATGCTGCAAATGAAATATGTGCCATATCGATCTCTGCTAATGTCAATTACAATGCTCCATCACATATGCATGACAATAAATGCTCCATACATAAAGTAACGTCGCTCCATGTAAATGCTTCCACTATGCATGATATACCATTTCTCCATTAAATAGTAATGTTGCTTTATGTGAACGTGGACACTAGTAATGAATTGTTCTGCAATTTTGCATAGATAATGAGTTGTTCTGCAAACCTTTTAACCTATGGTCTGGAATATTGTGGCATGCGTTACCTTGTTATGCCGTGTTACATTACTGTTCCTTTAATTAATTAACATTTCCCAGACTATGTAATGAATTATTTTTCCACCACATATTAATTCCACTGTAACTACAGATTCCTACCCATCCATTTCATTATCAATTGATTTATCTCATTTCTCTCTTATTTCTAGGCGTTTCATCCCATATTTTCTGCCTCAATTCCATTAGTATGCCTCTGCATAGATAGTCAGAGTTTGTAACCCCTTTCTTCACCTCGCCATGCAACTATTATACTGCAAATTCTCTTCAAGGCTTTCTTCATTTCATTACGATTTCAAATATACTTGCTTTCAGCTCTTTTGTAGTTCACCCCCTATAAGATGTCGCCTTGTAAGCAACCGGTACCACCCTTTTCTTATAGACACAAAAAAATTGTCGAAGGATGAGCTCACAATAACTGTGTTGAGCTCACAATAACTGTGTTAAATTAACAATTGGTACCATGTAAATGGGGTAGCCACTGATTACCTGAACTCTCCTGTACATTTTTTTCTCTGCTCCCCCTCTTCTATTTTTCCTACTTTTGACGGAATTCCCTTTAATTATCCGGACGGAAACAAAAAAGATAGGGTCACTAAGACGGCCATAGAATACTTGTTACGT
>APFE030719804.1:0-19282 GCA_000404065.3 Pinus taeda
GAAGATTCGAATCCCCTGTAGACTTTGTGAAGGAAATCATCCCCTTCACCTTTGTCCACTCATGGATAAAGCCTCCACCGTCTTGGAAAGTCTTGCGGCTCCCTCACCCCAACTCCCTGTTGGATATCAACGTCTTTCTACAGCTGCATATTGTCCCCCTGCTAACAACAAGATTGGTTTAAACTCCTCTCTTGTCCAGCCTCCTCTTCCTGAACCTGGCTCTGCCCAGCTTGTTCCAGATCAACCATTGGTCAGAGAGAGTGTCGACTCGGGTTCACCACCCCTCGACCACCCTGTTCTAGAAGAGCATCCTCATCATGTTCTTCTCGTCTCCTCAGATGCCCCTGAGTCCGGAAATGACTCTCCTATCCCAGCTGCTCCCGAAAGTCCCTCTTCGGTTCTTATGGAGCATGGGGGCGATCATATGATTCCCCCACCAAGTACTTTGGCCATCTCCTTTGATTGGAGTCACCTGACTGCTTTCCGCCTTCCATCCCAGGTGCCTTTCTAGATTACAGTACTCGCCTGTGATAAGACAGTACCTGGCACTGTTCTGGATGAAGGCGCGTCGGTCAGTCTTATGTCGTACAATACTTGGCAAGCTTTAGGTTCTCCGCCACTCAGGCCGGTCACGCAGAATCTGTTGGCTTTCGACGGAGGAGCATGTCCATCTCTAAAAGTCCTCCCGAAGTTCCCTATTACTTTGGAAGGTAAAACCGTCTATATAGACGTGTTGGTTACTCAAGGGACTTTAGGCTTCAGTCTTCTCCTTGGTCGTGACTATATTTATGCTATGGGGGCCGTTGTCTCTTCGCTTTTCCGTGTGGTTTTCTTTCCACACGATGGAAGAATTGTGACTATCGATCAATTGTCCTTCGTTAGTCCCCCGATGCCTCCTGCGTAGTTGTCGTCCCCTCCTAGTTTTTATCCACCAGTTGCATCTGCCCCGTCGCAGGTCAACTACGTGGCTACCTCTCCCATGCCCATATCCAGCAATGCCGCCATCGTGCATAGTGTTCTGGGGGCATTGGGTCCCGACTTCCGAGACATTGACCTCCCATCGGGAGCGCCACTCTTGGAAGCCCCGACTTCCTATTCATTATGATGAAGTTCGTGCGGAGCATAGTTCATTTCCCTCTGTCAAGCTCCCTAAAAAATGAAACAAGGAGTCTCGAGGATAGTTTTCCTAATGTATCAACCTCGTTAAAATAATGAAACGCGAGCTCGTGCATTTCGAGCGCATAACCATTATGTCAACCTTCAACCCATTTTCAATGGACTGAAGCTTGGGGGGCATGTACCTCATTTTGCGTCATTATGCTGGGGGCATGCGAACTTACAACAAGCATACTTTTTCGTTTCAAGCTTGTGTAAACATGAAACCGAATCCAAGCAGAGTTCTCCACGGTTCAAGCTTGTGTAAAAATGAACCCATACCCGAGTCACCTTTAAGCTCTTTCCTAACTCGTAAAATATGAAAAGATTGCCGAGTATTTTTTCCTTTTTGACTCGTTAAAGAGAATAAAAATGGAGGTCTTATTTCAGCTCTTTTCTGACCGTTTAAAGAGGAAAAGATAGCCGAGCTATCCCTCTTGGCTCGTTAAACGTTACTAAGGGGCGATCATTTTAAGTTCTTTTATCGACCGTTAAAATATAAAAAGATTACCAGGTTTTTGTCGTTTCAACCTCGTTAATGGTTACAAAACGATGTGGTTTTGATCGCTTTCTACTTTTTTAGGTCGAAATCACTATTCATGAAAAGTACTCCTCGGTCATAATGATCAGGCGGTTCTTTCGGGCATCATTTTATACTTTTTCGGGCCCGAGAGACACAACTCTACGAAAAAGGACTTCTGGAGTTTTCTTTTCTGTGTCTTTTTCAAACTCTCTAAACATGAAAAATACTCCGAGTTCTACCTGTGTCGGACTCGTTAAACCCTGACGACATTGGACTCGTCATTATGACGAGACTTGAGCTTCTCCTCCCTAGGGCTCGTTAAACTTTTACTAGGTTGGATTCGACCGAAGGTCGAACTTATACCACAAGCATATGCTATCCCTATCAAGCTTGTTAAAAATAATTGGGGTACTCGCCAGAAATGGCGAGGGAAAAAGAAAATTTTGGAACCGTAATTATAGTCGTGTCGGCAGTATGTCGCTCTTGAACATGGCACTTCTCTGCTTTCGTGTCAGAATGGGGATATCTCATCTTGTTTTTTCACTTGCCTCTGTGGGTTTGGGTAATCCTATTTGACCTCTCATATGCTCATTGCCTCGTCATCATGACCTCTGATCTATTGACGTCAAATACTGCCAACTCCACTGTCGTGCCGCCGATATGTTCAAGAGAAGTTGACCTCTGAAAGAAACCACCTCTTTCTGATAGTTCATAAATCTTACTTCACAACATTGTCTCTTCCCGTCTCGTGTCGATGATGTGGGAAACATTATGGCCCACCTTCGACGAAGATCACTTCCTGTCGACTTCAGCTCATTATCCAGGAAAAGTGACCTAGAGACTCCCTTCTGGTACCTTGGAGCCTGCATGCCTCAATGGCAGGTTCTTCGTGTTCGACGCGAGGTTTTCATCATTGGCCTCCGATCGGATGACTCTACGGGTGTTCGACATCGGTTCATTCATTCACACACCGTAGACTGTACATATAGTACCTTGAGGACCATTGTCATTATTGGTGGTACCTCTCGCGTCTGTTAACAGCTTTCATCATTGGCTGGTAATCAGACGATGTTCATGCATGTTCGACTTCAGCTCACATTTTCACATGTTTGAACTTGTACTTATGTTCGGGTCTCGGACGGAGCGCAAGACCCTGGTTCCAGTCCATTGTGGACCAGGTTGCGATTTTGTGGGACATCATTACATGACTCATTGATGGATGGCTGCGACCATACCTGAGTTCTTTTAAGGATGGTTGCGACCATGCCTCTTATCATTATGGTCTTATCAGCTGGGTGGCTGCGTCCACGCCATAGACCTTTTTCTATATGTCTTTTGGATGGCTGCGCCCATACCTGGACTACATGTAATTGAAATATCAGTTGTATCCGCCTGCAGGTTCTCTCCAGTCGTGTTCCAGTCCAGCAGTCTCGTAAAGCATTTCACCCCTCCCACTCTCCGGGCTTCATGCTTTAGGGGGCATCTGTTACACAGTAAAATGTCACTGCCATCATGTCAGTCTCCCTACTGTGCCATAAAGTCACATTCACCTTGACTATGCCCTCTGAAATGACTAAAAAACCCTCTTTGCCTAAGTTATTTGAATCATCGTGACTGTTCATTAAATAACCGCGCTGACTGGCGGAGGATAATGTAACTGCTGCGCTGCCAGTGCGGAAGCACACGTGTTTTCCGCGTTGGTCCCATTTCACGGACAGCGCGCCCTCCGTTTGTATCATTGTGCGCTGACCAGACCTCTTCTATAATTGATTTGCGATGTCAGTGCGCCAGCCCAGTTTTACACCCGCGCTGATCCTGTTTAGGCGAGTTTGTTCTAACAGCCAACCTTCCAGATGACTCCATACTTGGCTGTTAGCATTGTTGAGGTCGCCATCCTTTCTCTGGCATGTCTGTTCGATTGATCATCCACTTATCTTGGGGGAAAGCTCATCCTTTACCTATTCATGGAGACTCCTTCTCCTTTATAGGCCTCCTCCATTGCCCATGAGTAGCTAGTTTGGAACATATAGACTTTGATTGAGGAATTCTTAGTGCATTAGTGCTGTTCTTTGTAGGCATTTGGTGTGTTGTGTGAGGATTGCTTTTGAGCTTGAGGAAGATCATGAGTTTGTTTCCTTCTATGTGAGAGAGAGACCTCTTTGACTTGGGAGATCTACTCCAAAGGTGAATTCTTGGAAGATATGCTGGCTGGACCCTCTAGAGAAGGACTCAGCGTCAGGACTTCGGTTGTACCTTACTCTATTTTCTGATTAATAAACATAGATGACTACTCTTATGGTTCCATTTCCATTTGTCCTATGAATGATTAATGTAAATTGTATCCTTCCTGACTGATACATAGTTGTTTTTAGTAGATTTTACGCTTGTGTTTGTTCTCTCTTTGCTTGTGCAGGTGTCCGTCCGCGAGGATAGTGGAGGACTGTGATCGGCTGGAGCGAAGCAGCGAGAGGATCATCTCTTCGACAAACGTAGCATTGGAATCCAAGTAGGTTTCTTCTACCCACTTGTTAATTACAACTAGGAACCTGCAGTGTAGCATTGTTTAATTATTGCTAGACCCCCTTTGGGCTAGTAGGGATCGCCTCTATCCGTAGAGGGGATTTACCTCTCCAACAAAGGCCTACTTGGATTCCAACACTAGTGCTTGTAGAAGAGGTGGTGCTCCCGTTCCTTTGCTCCAGCAGATCACAATCCCCATGATCTCCGTGAATAGACACCTGCACATACAAGAAACGACACAAACACAAGCATAAAATCCAGCGTATGCAACTATATATTAGTCAGAAAGGATATAACTCATCATCATCACAAATAACAATAAGAGTGGAACCATAACCAATAGTCGTTCATTAATAATAATCAAAGAAGAATACAACCAAGTTCTAATGCTAGATTCTCCTTTGGCTGGGTAGTCAACAACACATGTCTCACAAAGCTTGTTGGGAGTAGGGACAAGCCTCTCTCTCTTTGATTATTGGACAATAATCTCCTTGCTTGGATTTGGTCTTATGGGAATTAAGAAGGCTCTTGTAGCATGAAGCTCTTGGAAACTTGACAATTCTGAATCTCTGGAACTAGCTTGCCAAGGAAAAAGGACAAGCTTTTATAAATGGAGGAAGGGGAGTTGGGATCATCCACAATAATAATGGGATTGGCCATATCCCTAAGGAAGCTTCCATGAGAGGTGGCAAACCACTTCCCCTCTATGGAAATCCATAGCCAAACAACCCAACTCAAGATAGATGTAGTCCAGGAATTTGTTAGGACGAAACTTCCGCCATTTGTTTATTAAAAAACACCACTAATTATGGTTGGTGCGGGTGCAACTCTATGACAGAGTCTCAACTGGCACACCCTCTTTGGAGGATTTACCCCATTGGCGTGAGGGCTACACTATGGGACCGCACCAATGGAAAAAGGGCTATTTTTAGGGTTTTTAGCAGGAGATGTCTTCAGGGCAAATAAAGCTCATGTTCAGGGGAATGTAATCCAAGTATTTGTAGGCCATGTCACTTATCATAGGTCCCGGAATGAGTCCTCCAAGATGCGAGAGAGGGGTAGCAGGGATGGTGACAAATTGTTGTGTAACAGATGCCCCCTAAAGAATGAGGCCCGAGAGAGAGAGAGAGGGGTGAAATGGTTTACGAGAACATGTCCAACCGAAAACACTGCCGCCGGAAAACCTACATGGATAAGTACAATTGATATCTCAAATACATGATATATGTGGTATGGGCGCAGCCATCCATATCAGAGTACACAATAATCTAGATCCAAGGTATGGACGCAGCTATCCAGTGAGGATCGATAAATAGACTCAGGCATGGTCGCAGCCATCCAGTGAATGAGTCATGTAATAATCATAATAATCCACAAAATCACAGCCTAGATCCCAACAGACAAAATCCAGGATCTTGCCCTCCATCTCGATCCGAATAAAGTACAAGTTCAAGCATGCGAATATAGGAGTCGAAGTCGAACATGCAAGAACATCCTCTGATTACCAGCCAATGATGAAAATTGTTAACAGACGCGAGAGGTACCACCAATAATGACAATGGCCCTCAAGGTACTATAGGTACAATCTACGGCATGCGGATCAGTGAACCGGCGTCGAACACCAGTAGAATCATTCGATCGGAGGCCAATGATGAAAACCTCGCATCGAATGTGAAGAACCTTCCATTGAGGCATGCAGGCTCTAAGGCACCAGCAGGGAGTCTCTAGATCAACTTCCTGGATAATGAGCTGAAGTCGACAGGAAGTGACCTTGATTGAAGGTGGGCCATAGTGTTTCCCACATCATCGACGTGAGACAGAGGAAGGTAATGTTTTTGTGAATCAGGATTATATGAGTTATCAGAGCGAGGTCGATATTTCGCAGAGGTCAACTTCTCTTGAACATATTGGTGGCACGACCGTGGGCTTGGCAGTATTTGACATCAATTGATCAAAGGTCATGGTGACAAGACAAAGAGCAGATGAGAGGTCAAATAGGATCACCTAAGCCCACGGAGGCAAGTGAAAAATGAGATGAGATGTCCCCACCCAGACACGAATGTAGACAAGTTCCATGTTCAAGAGCGACATACTGCCGACACGACAATGATTCTGGTCTTATGTTCCCCACCATTTCTAGCAAGTACCCCAGTTATTTTTATTAACAAGCTTGACGAGGATAGCATATGCTTTTAAAGCATCATTTCGACGGAATCCAATGTCATCAAGTTTTAAAGAGTCTGATAAAGGAAGAACTCGGCGTCTTTTCATGTTTAGAGAGTTTGAAAAGACAACAGAAAAGTAAACTCCGGGGGTGTCCTTTTTCATAAAGTTGTGTCTCTCGAGCCTGAAAAAGGATAAAACAATGCTCGAAAGAACCGCCTGACCATTACGATCGAGGAGTACTTTTCGTGATTAGTGACTTCGACCTGAAAAAGTAAAAGGTGATCGAAATCACGTCGTTTTGTAACTGTTAACGAGCCTGAAATGACAAGGGCCTGACGATCTTTTCGTCTTTACACAGTCAGAAAAGAGTTTTAAAGACGACCGCCTCTTATTTATGTTTAACGAGTCAAGGGGAACAACTTGGCAATCTTTTCATATTTAGAGAGTCAGAAAAGAGCAGAAAGATGACTCCATAATGACTTTTTCATGTATTTACCGAGTCTGAAAAAGTATAAAATATAACTCGTTTCACTGTCTAAGTCGCAAAAAAACCTGTTGCTGCACAAAAAGCAAGTGTAAAACCCATTTTCGACAAAAATATATTAAAATATTCATAAAAAATGACTTTTAAAACCTATTTTGAGTTGAAAAAGTTATAAGTATGTCAAAATGGTAAAAGCAAAATTACTTTTTACCTTTTACCTCATTGAAGAGTAGCAGTGGTCCGTTTGGTGTGCGAACTTCGGGCGGCGATTGTGACAGATCCATGCGACCATTTAGAGCTTCGTCAGTTCCATGTAGGAGGCACTTCCTAACACCATTTTAATCCATTTTTTTATGTTTTTCTTTTTCTCATTTGATCTCTGTGAAGGGATTTTGAAAAATTAGGGCCGCGCCCATTGGCGCGGGTATCGGGCACAGACCCACGCCAATGGGCCTTTATACGCCAAAGGCCCACGCCAATGGGCACGACTGTTTTAAAAACAGTCGCACCAACGGCTGAAGCGCATTTTTTCCTTTGAATTTCAAATTTTTAAACGATTTAAATGCATTTCCTAGCCTACCAAAGATCTAATCAAGGTTTTTTTTTACCGTGTGGATGTAGGCAACCGAGAAAAATGGTGGTTGAACGGAAAGAGAGGGAGCACGATAGAGTGGAAAAATTGGCCATGGAAGATGAAGTTTGCATGGATGCCCTCAAGAATTATGGGCTGAAAAATTTCTTCCTTACACCTTACTTACGAGCTCAACCCGAGCTCTTACAGTACTTGATCAGCCTTTAGGACGAAAACGAGCAAGTGTTCCGATTGAGAGACAAAGTATTAGAACTAGATGTTTCTGACATCTATTTCATCACGGGATTGTCACGCAGAGGTCCAATGCCCATATTGACAGGGAGCAGACCATCTGGAGAGAAGATGGGCAAGGTGATGGAACGGGTGTGCCCAGGGGCACAATTCAGATCCGAGAGTGCAAAGGTGGATATTGCCACCATTCAGGATCTAACACTCAAGGTGGTGTTATTTACCATCACGCGGGCTGCGGGGGCACAGGCACCCCACGAGGCAACAAAAAACTAACTCTTATTGGCCACAGAGTGTCTGAATCCCACTATTTTTGATTGGGCCACAACAGTGACTGCAAACATGAAAAGACAGCTTACGAAATGTAAGCAAGGCAAACTGAAACAGTTTGGCTATGGTTCTATCCTGGTAACGTTCATTCTGGAATGATTACCAATCTTTCAGGGCGAAGGGGCCATCGTAGCTCATCCAGTGCCACGAGAGCCGAGAATGGCTCACTGAGTAGCATTGATGCCCAGAGGGGGAGGAGGCCAACAGATGTCCTGGAGGCCAGAGTTTTTTGGGTGGCTCTGTCGTCAGCTGATCGTGGTCGAATATTGGCCATATGCAGGGACTGACTTCATTGGTGACCCAAATCTCCCACTGCGAGAGGGAGATGAGTGGGATGAAGAGCTGGGTATGATCTCTTTTTGATTTTATGTTTTATGATTTTTTTCTTTTGTTAATACATGTTCGTTCTAACAACAATCATATGTGTATGCAGATGTTGGCCTAGAGAGACCAGCCGGCATGTCTCATATCTCACAGAGAAACCAGCCTGCAACTGACCCTCAGGAAGAGGGTGTCGAGGGAGGGGAACTGATCCAGAACCTCGAGGGAATTGCTCGGGGGATTCTGAATTATGTCCGGCTGGCGGTTGTCCCACTAGCGTATAAGAGGCATACAGTGGGAGTGCCTAGTCACATCCACCATCTCCTGAGACGCCTAGTGCATGCGGTGACATGCTATCATGAGCACCACAGGGATTAGACATCTAGGGTTTATTTTCATGCATATTTTTTTTGAGAGACATGTCGTCTCCGAATGTATTAAGACGAACATGTATATTTTTTTATTGTGATGCACGCTGTGCAAACATTTCGACATATATATATATATATCTACATATGCTTATGGTTTATTGTGTTTTTTATGCTTCTTTGTTGTTTTAATTACATGTTATGCAAATGTCTGTCTAATACATAATTGGCTAATGCATCTGTTAACGTATTTAATCGTCTTGGAATATGCTGATATGTGATGAAACCAAAATTCCTTTCCAACAACTTAACACGTAGATATAGCCTTAGAATTCGATGGTCTCTGACGGAATATCGCCCATTGAGTTGGTGGACAACAAGCTGAGAATCCAGGCTCACAACCAATGTTTGAATACCGAGATTGATCGCCTCGGCCAGTAACTCAATAACAACACTATACTCAACAACTATGTTTGTGGTACAACCTAGACAAACCCCTTGAAGGTCTACTAGCTCACCATGAGGATCGTAGGTCACCCATGTCGCAGAAGACAGGTTGCGTGTACTGCGGGAGGCACCATTAGCAAAACCAATGTAAGGCGAACCAGAAATCTGTACAAGAAGAAAAAGGACACAATAAGCGGCAATCACGCCGACACACCAAGCCAAAAACATGAAAACATGCACACACAACACACCTACTAAAGCACACGTATGTACAAAATAGAGTGCCTGGAATTCATGCATAATATTTTTTCAAGTAAAGCCCATTCCGAGGCTTATCCAGGGGATTCCCTTCGTAGTCAATCAGCTCATAGGCCCCTTTTTGTAGAACTCTCTTTACAATATAAGGCCCGTGCCACATGGGATCAAATTTGCCTACCCCCAGCTTATCATTGGCTTGATCGTAGAGCAGGACCAAATCTCCCTCGACAAAAGAACGAGGATGTACACTGTGATCGAAGAGAGTTTTCACTCTCTTCTTCTGTGCTTCGATAGCTAGAGAGGCTAGTCGACGAGTCTCATCTAGCCGCTCCAGGTAAAGAAGGCATTCCTCTACCAGAGTAGTGTCGGGGAGTAATTTGACAGATAATTTTAAAGAAGGGATCTCGCACTCGATGGGAAGGGTAGCCTCCAGTCCATAAACCAATTGGAAAGGAGTGAAACTAGTGGCATCCTCACAGAGGTTCGGTAGGCCCACAAGGCAAAGAACAACATCAAGTGCCAGTTGGACTTGTGCATGCCAATGGTTCGTTGAAGCATTGTAACTAGAACCTTGTTGATGGCTTCTACTTGGCCGTTGGCCTGAGGATAGTATGGAGTCGAGCTATTGTGCCGTAAGCCCAACTGGGTTGTAAGCTCAATCATCATATGATTACGAAAATGCTTGTCGTGTTCAGTGACGATGGCCCGAGGGACTCCGAACCGTGAAATATCATGATTAAATAAAAATTGCGCCGCTGTGTGACCGTCTTCAGACAATGTGGGCATCGCCTTGGCCCATTTTGTGAAGTAACCAATGACAACGATGATATAGCCATGCCCCCCGGCCGAGCGAGGGTTACAGGTCATATAATCAATGCCCCATTTTGCAAAAGGGCTGACGATAACAACAGGGTGCCGTGGAGCGGGAGGCACACGCATCTTCCATTGGTAGATTTGGCACTCGTGACAAGAGCGGACAGTAAGAATGCAGTCCTTAAAGATGGAGAGCCAAAAGTAACCAGCGCGGAGGATTTTCTGAGCAGTAGCATATCCAGACATGTGACCACCACAGGTGCCAGAATGGAAGTCATTTAAAACTCGCTCAGCTTCCTCGAGTGTTAAACATCGGCAAAGAACAGAGTCAGTGCCGAGACGGTACAGGGTGTCCCCAACAATGCGATATGGTTGAGATTGATGGCGAATCCATTGTTGAGCATCCTTAGATGTCTCGGGATGAAAAGAGGACGTCTGTAAATAGACAATGATATCCCCGTACCAGGGAGCGAGGGTGCTAATTAAGAAGAAGGTTTCATCTGGAATATGGTCCTCTAACTGAGAGGGCGCAGTGAGAGATGGCAAAGAGCACAACAATTTAGCAAAGACGAGGGATTTATTGGACTTGGCAGTATTGAATTCCAAGTCGAACTCTTGGAGGATAACAATCCACTTCGATTACTTGCCCCCCAGCAGCTGACATGACATGATGTACATCATTGGGTTGCAATCAGAAATCACTGTCGTAGTACGCAACAAGATATAATGGCGGAAACATTGGACGGCACAAATGGCGGCCAATGCCAACTTCTCTATATGAGCGTATCGAGATTCCGTATCTAATAAATTGCGACTGAGATAATAAATGATGTGCTCGATGTCATCATCATCATCTTGAATGAGAACCATGCCAATAGTGGTATCGGCAGCGGCCAGATACAAAGTGTAATCACGATGGTAATTAGGAGGACGCAACAAAGGGGCGGAAACAAGGAGAACCTTGAGGTGCTCGAAGGACTCTTGAGTGGCGGCATCCCAACGAAAAGGGGTGTCCCGCTTTAGTAACCACGTAAAACCCTTGGCTACCTCGGCATAGTTCGGAATGAAGCATCGTAAACTGCACCCAGACTGGAACTAAGGAAGGCACATCACATTATGGATTAAAGCTTGGACTCCAGTTATCCAAATACAACCCTTAGAACCTCATGAAGTATGGACTCCTCCCGAACACTAAATCTCTGTCTAGCTTGTTCTCAAAGTAAAAATTTTAGAATCCTTTGCCACAAAAAGATGAAATCACCTCTTCTTTGATGAGAGGTTTCTAGTTCTTCTCTATCCAGGATTTAACCATTTGAGGAGACAACCAAAGATCCATGAACTGGCCAATAAGACCCCCGTTTGGGAGATGCAAAGCATGAGAATGGGCTTGAGGAGGTGTTGACGGTGTTAGAACAACCAACATGTTAGTGGATCTCCCTAGTAAGAATTCCTAATTAGACCTCAGACTATTTGGTGTAGGAGTCCCAACAGTGGGTCATATAGTAATGCCTTGATCGCGGTTTTTCACAGAGGCAAGTAAGATGTCCCTATTGGTAGCAAGAGTGTGACAGTTGCAGTGAATCAAGGAAGGTGCATGAGCAGTTCTAACACATGGAGGGTGAGGTGAGTGCACCCCTTGGAAACCTGTGATAACACAGAGTTAAGAAGGGAACGCATGAGAAAATATGCATCACAACATAGATGGAAAGCTAGCTAGAATTCCAAAGTGATGGTTAAACCAACAACACATTTCAGAAAGATTCATACATACATATGTAGAAATAGCTACACATACACGCGTAAGCAAACAAATTCATATATCATTTAGAGTACTAAAGATAGCTGAGATACAATACAACATATGCATGAAACGTGATGGCTCTATTATATTAAGAAGTGTAAGTTCCATTCATATAATACATCCATGTCCAACCACTAGTTTTGACAGCGGAACCTTACAACCACAATCGCCTGCTACTCCAAAGAGATATACTAGCTTTGCACAGTGGAGAAGCCAAGGCACGTTACAATACTGTCCAAGCTTTCTCTAAGATAGTCATATCAGAAGCTTGGCTGACCAAAAGCCTATATAATGAGTTATGAGGGACTATTTATAGAAAAGTGTGGGGTGGCCCTTGACATTCCCATTTGTGACAGTTCATCTACCCTCATGAATCTTCAACTACTCTATGATTGTTACATCCAACTATCGACACTTGAACTTAAACATGACAAGATGTTACATTATAATGCACAGGTACCCATGCGAGACAAAATGGCTTGAGCAAGCCATGCAAGACATCACTATGACTTGGACAACTATTGGAAGACCAACTCTTCGACATCCTCATGATGGTTGACAGTAGCAAACCGATGCCAAGCTTAGTAGTCTGCGATGGTGTCTGTGTACTCCAAGGTGACATCTTTCTGGAACCTGACTCTTGCCTCCATAGCATATGGGTACATTGCTCGGGCTCCTCTGTCCAACTCGTCTGATAGCATGCGCATCATTATCTTCAACGTGACTAGACTAGCAACATACTTGTGCATGGTGTTTGCATTGATTTCCAAGTCTGAGCTGGTGGCTATGCGCATCAACTCGTCAAAGTACAAGTCAAGCTCTAGTAAGACCTGTGCCTTTGTCTTCTCCTGGGTGAGAGTCCCAATAGATGGGATCGCCTATGCACACACAACAACATCCATACTCTTGCATACATGTGCATGGGAAGCCTGTAGACTAGTAATGAGCTGCGAGAGCTCTTCATAGTTTTCGATCTGACTCTGGATGCATGCCTTCAGCTTGAATGCTCTGGGCTTCATCATCTTATGCAAGTGAAGCGAGGCTCGCTTGTATCTCATCGTCCATGTTTGCATGTAATCAACAAAAACATGCATGTTTGATAGGATACGTGCTCTTCTAGCACATCTCTACTGCCAATTGTTGAGATGGACAACTGCCTTATGCACGGTACCAAACTTGGAATACAACGCCCGCATGATTGTGTCAAGGGACAATACTTCATCCAATACTACCTTCTTCAATTCTACTCAGGTGAACGTTGTAACCAACTCTCTTCCTTTCTTGTTCGTCCATATCTCTTTAGCCATTTACTCATTCTCAGCTATCAGGAAGCGACCACACAAGCTAGTGGCTTCGGCATATGCTATAGTAGCATCGACCAATGCTACTGGATGTTTGCACATGTCAAACATGATCACTCATTCCTAGAACTACGCAGGAGATGTGTGATCATCCAGAGTTGACACTCTACGAGATTGCACAAAGCTATGTTGAGACTCATCGAATGAGATGTTGTGTATCTCTCTTTCCAGGTGATCTCCAAGTATTTCAGTATCTCCTTGGTTTCTTGGGACTTGCTCCTCTTCTGGATGTGGTGAAGTTGGTGGGTCGACCTCTTGGTGGTGAGGCATGAGGTCGATGTCTTGCTCTAACTCCTATTGCTCCATATCTGTATCCGTCTGTTCAAGTGTTTTCTCTATCTCTCGAGTGAAGTCCTTCTCCTATGAGGGTTCACCCTATCTGCTTGATGTTAGTTGTTCTGCTAAGTCCACTACCTATATGGGCACGGTTTCATCTATCTATACATGTTGCACCCTTGTTGTACATGTTCTTGTTGTGCTTCCTTATCCTATCTGTGCAACTCCTATTCCTTCTGAAGTTGCTCCTTAAACTCATGAAACTCCTTCTTTGTTTCCTCCATTCTCTGTTTCTCTCTTTACCTTTGCACGTTTCTTTTGTCGCGTTGTTTCCCCTTCGCCTCTATTGCTAAAGCTACTTTTTGTACAAGTGGATCTTCTTGGAACTTATAGCTTTGATTTTCCTCCATGCGGTCAACAAATTTCCTCTTGCCCTTGTTGCACACTAGTATGTTCACCTCTATTATTGCTGCTTCTGGTGCTCTACGAGATGCTACTTCACACTGCTTCGCTATCCATTCCACAATGAGGCTGACCATTTCATTGAGTTTGGAGGAGTTGTAACAATATCTCCATGGGTCCTCCTCTGCCTAATGACATGCCCTGTGGATTCAATTGAACTATACTCTCATGCAGTGATATTTCACAAGACAATGCAGGTCATACAAATTGTAACTTTGGAGGTCGAATGGATATTTCTTCATCTTATCTGTTTCGACATCCACATGCTTGAAACTCTGTATCTCGTATAACCCGATCCACAATGGAATAGTGGGCCAAGGTGCCTTCTTCTTTAGGTAAAACCTAGTTGTCAATCCTATTGAGATGTGATATGATACTTCCTGCATGACGAGTTTGTCCAAGGAAAACTTCTGTAGAACATGCAGAGGCTTCTCCATGTTGTACATCCGTATGAAGGTGCCGAACGATGAGGCATACCAATCAACTATGTCGATCAGTGCCTCCATTGCTACCTTCAACATGCAAGATGGATCCTGTTCGAATATCATCTTGTCAACCAGGGTGAAACAATGATTGGACAACACCATGATAACTCCTTTGAATCTGCATTTGAACAACATCTTACAATAAGTGTTCACATCAGTCTCCATCGGTTTCCATGCCCACTTAAAGCCCGGGAACTCCTATCAGGCACAAATTGCATCCAAGATGTAGGTGCGCATGTAGATTTTTGCTTGCATACCTTTAGGCGGCTATCAAGTCCTTGTTACCTGTTCCTTCAAATGATGAGCCAACATGTCAAAACAGTTGCATGCTTTGCCTTCTCTAGCCAGTTGGTCCAACGCGATCACCCAACTCTGTGGGAAGGTTTTCGTGCTTTCTTGGCCATACAGACAACATGCAAAGATGACCAAGTATTGATATGCCTTCTGTAGTATCTTCGTCTTGTAGATCTAGTTGGGTGTCATCCCAAATTCAGTCGACTCCTTCACTGAGTTCTTCAAGGTATCTCTAGAGTTGGCATTGCTGCTAGGTAAGCTGAAGGGTGTCTCCATCATGATCACGAGCTTCAACATCTGATATATCTCATCATAATCCTGTGCCCTGAAGGTAGCAATCTCTGTCCCATTGATACTACTCAATGTCATCTTCTCAGGATCAATGTGTGAGACGATCCAATGTATCATGTCCACGCATGGGAGCACGAGATACCTGTATGCAATCTGGTACAAGCCAAACTTGTGGATGTTCACATAGACTTGGCATCTTCGAGGTCTTCCCAAAATGTGCCTACAAATGCATCATTGACCTCTTTCCGTTTTAGCTTGATGTCCTTGTCTACAATCACCTTAGTGTCTTCATAGATAAGCAAACTTGTAGAAAATTTCTCAATTGCTGCTCTAGTTGCACTTCTGTCAGTGTCCTTTAATCCTTCTCTTTTGGAGGCCATTGATCCTGAACTGCTAAGAGGCAGACGAACTCCTGCTAGATCTAGAGACAAAGCGACATGCATGGAAAAAAATCTTTCAGTAAAAACCAAAGCAAACTTGAGGAACAACATGCAACATACCAAGGGATTCAATGGAAAGGATTACGAACTTTCTTCTGGGAGGTTGGGAAACTAGCTGCCAGAACTATGCAAAAGGTCATCTGTATTGTCTAGGGAGGCTAGCTAGCTGCTAGAATTGCACAATGCACAATTTTAGCTGGCAGTGGTTGTAGGCCATATGACTGCATTGCGTAATTTTCTGGGCCAACAGGTACTATCCTTCAGAATTGCGCAATGCAAGACTAGAGAATAGTCACTAGACAAAAATGTGCATTTCCTGAGGGGAAGATAGAGCCTTCCTTCTCAGGATTGCGCAATGTTGTCTTGGTGAGGTAGAGTCTAGGCCAAGGCTGCACAAACCCGTCAACGAGCAACTGAAAGCAAATGTGATTGTGAATGCATGGCGATACTGAGTGTAAGTAGGAATGAATGATCATACATGAAAATAGTGAATGAAAGATTCAAAAAATGGAACAACATGCATGTGGGTGAAGCAAGTTGCCGAAACAACGATAATTTGTGCAAAACAATTTCATGCATGCGATAGTAGTGAGATGTTAACGAAAAATGAAACGGTGCTAGTAAAAGCTAGTATGCTTGTAAACAATAACAAGTGTTCACAGAAATCAAGCAAACAACACTCACATAAGCGAAAACACAAAAAGCAATAGAAATGCTGCAACAGACAAGTTAGGCTAACTTACCCGTGAATAGTTGAGCTGGATGTGTTGTGGGATGTCAGAGCTCCAAGTTTGATGTGAAGAAATGAGCTCTGATGCATCAAATAAATAGGTTTGAAGTTCACGATGTGCATGCCACATATCTAGGAAAAAAAAAGACTTGGAGGAAAAATTCTGAAACGATCTTTGCATGTAACCTTCAGGTGCCAAAAATAGCTCCCTAAAATCTAGGGATGCTTTTTGCTATTCTGGGAAAAAGCAGCCCATGCATGCAAGTCAAGTTTCTTGGTCCCGGGTGGAACCGGTCAACTCAACTGCACATGCAACAATCTGCTCAACTGGGAGGGAAAAATGTGCATTTCTTGGAGGGAGTTGGGTTGGCTTCCCAGAAGGTTTGTGAAATTTATAGGTAGAGCAATTAACTGCTGCCCAGGATTGTGCAATTTTTGAGCTAAGCAGACCTACTTGGAGGAATTGCGCAATTTTCTCAGAGAAGCTTGACTGGCAGATTTGCGCAATTCTCGAGCCTAGCAAGCTAGACAGAATTACATAATTTTTGGAGGAAAGGATGGCTCCCCTACATAATTGTGCAATTTCTTGACGGAACCGTTCAACCTGCAGCTAGACTAAGTTTGGAGAAAAAACCTGTAAGGGGGATACAACAAGCTCTCATGGATAGGCTATCATTCTACAAGAAAATCACTGAAGCTTGTGTACTTGACAGGGCAAGATATGCTGCTGTGAAAGGTTGGTAGGGAGGCTCCAAAATGAAGCTAAGTCAAAATTTTGGATGGTGGTTGTAGCCGCTACAACAGGAGGCTTGAGAAGCACTTATTTTAATGTTTGGGATCTCCTTAACCCATTTCACAAACTTAGACGTGCTCTGCTTCTGAAACTTGGGCGTTGATGCTACTGAGACGTTGAACGAATCGATATCCACCAACAAAGGCTTCACCTTGCTATGCCATCATGGCGCCGGCTAGAAAAAAGTTACACCCAAGCCAACAAGGATCAAGAGGAAATTTAGGAGAAGACCAAAAACCCAAACAGAGAGAGGGCGGAAAGCCCTCAATAGGAAATTGAGAGAGTCGCGAGTGAAACTAATATCTTCTTTCTAAAATAGAAAATATTGTTACTACACACATTTTTTTCATCTTATACACCCATCTAAATAATTACATATTACAAAAAGTAATTATAATATTTAAAATATATTATCTCCCATTATATTAATAATAATTTTAATGGTTCATAAAATGCTATTTAAAATATATAAAATTAATTTAATTTTAATAATACAATTTAGTCACCGAATAATAGCATGTTAATAACATTAATACTAAAAATTTAACATTATCATCGCACAAATAGCAAAATTCTTATTAAGCTCAATCATTTACATATTCTCTATTTTTCCATTTATATATTATTTAGGTAAAGGTAATTTAACTTTCGAAGTCAATTGCAGCTAGTCACTTGCTCTTAACCACTTATGGAAAGTAACCATTAAGCATGAACAAGTATAAGATCCTCAAAAAACTAAGAGCAAATAAGAAAGTGCGAGAAAAACTTCAGATATATTTTAAAAATGTACAAAAACGACATTTCAAAATAATTGCATTATGTGTAACAATCTACTATGTTGTGTTGTGTTTTTAAAAGCAAAGAAATGTATTCAATTATATATAAGAAGTAATTAAATTTTTTAATTTATTATTATTTTATATTTACCTTATTTAAAAATTTGAAATCAAACTTATAAATAATTATTATAAAAATCTATATATAATAATAAAATATCAAATATAATATAGTCAAAAGGAAAAAGTATGAAAAACATCTATATATATTTTAAATATTTACAAAATTATCTTTTAAAATAATTACATTATTTAAAATTAGAGGAAAAGATATAGAAATGTCTTAATGCTAATTTTTTGGAAGTTTTTCTGGTGAGTTTTTCCTTGTCTAATTTCTCTTTCTCCTGTCTAATTTCTCTAAAATCTTACAGGAATATATTGAAATAACAAATTTTATGGGAACCCATGAACAATCCAAGTGCCTTGTGAGTTTTTTAGGTGTTGAATCCATATACACTCAAAAACCCAGTTTAAATAACACAAATCAAGATTTCACTTCAATAAAGTCCAAAAAGTCACACTAAGATGAACTCCAAAAATATTTCATTCTAATAAAAAACCAATTCCAATTTTAATTTATTATTATTTCTATTATTTAGAAAATAAAAAACTTTCACCCAAAATATACCAACAAAAAAAATTCAACATTATAATAAATGACTATAAAAACCCAAACATATATATCACAATAAAATATGAATTCAGCACTATAATAAATCACTATAAAAACCCAACCATCACAATAAAATATGGATTATATAAAACCCAAACATCACAATAAAGTATGAGATTATAGTAATAAAGGGTGTGAAATCGTGACACCAAAATGACAGTAGTCTATATATCAGGCTCACATATATCGTCTCAAAAATTCAAGTGCAAACTCCAAAAATAATAGATGAAAGAGGAGAGGCCTTTTTTTTGGAGATTTTGGTGACGGAATCCGGCGGAAGAAATTGAAGTTAAATCTTGATTTGTTGCAGTTAAAATATTTTCTTAACTGCATATTTGGATTCAGCGCCCTAAAAACCCTGGGACGTTTTGATTGTGCAAAAACTAGTTATCAAACTTGGGATTCCAATAAATTGCAGCCGGAGTTAAAAACCCACTTTCAAAAAATCACATTAAAAACAAGTGCAAATTCAAATGCCTAGAGACAATTAGTCATTCATACGAAATTTCTAACATATCTAGTCTCAATTGAAGTGCAGAGACACTTGCAAAGTTACCATCAAATGGACATTGGGGAAGCCATGTCCATGACATTTTGCTTAAACTATAAGCAATCACCTTATTTCTTACTGTGAA
>APFE030719807.1:929-16166 GCA_000404065.3 Pinus taeda
GGGAGTGCCCGAGGGGTGAGAGGGGGTAGGGATGAGGGCTGAGGGGGGAAGGGGTTAAGGGGACAGGGCCGAGGGAGTAGGGTGAGCAGGTAGGGGGAGCGATCGAGGGGTGAGGATTGGGGGGGGTAGAGAGATGGGTGAGGGTAGGTTGGACAGTAAGGGGGAGCAAAAGGAGGGGGATGAGGGAAGGTGAGGTGAGGAGGAGGGGAAGGGTGAGGGGTAAGGGTAGGAGTGGCATGAGGGGTGAGGGGGAGAGGTAGGGGTAGGGACGTGGGGAAACGTCGGAAATATTTGTTAATTTGGTTGACAAAAAATTTTAAGTTTATAAAAAAAAATCTAGTGGCCGATCGATTGCAGGATGGGGTTGCCCAGGGCCCACCATGCTCATGGCGGAAATATTTCTTAATTTGGTTGACAAAAAATTTTAAGTTTATAAAAAAAATCTACTTCGTTAAACTAATTTAATATGAGAAATTTCAAGGAAAAAAATTTAACTGACCTTTCAATTGCGGGAATTCTTCATTGAATATGTTGTTGATCCCAATGTAGCTGCTTCACAAATTTACTCCAACTCTTTTAACAAACCTCAACAAACCTTGATGTAATGTAAGTAATAGTGATAATGGAATATATAGGTGAAACTGCGGAGATGTTTTACCGTATAGTGAATGAGGGATTAATTAGTTTTAATAAATTTTAACATGTTAATTTTTTTATGGCGATGAATGAAAATATGATAAAGCGAACAATATAGAATTGTTTTATAGTGGGGTGAATGTGGGATTAACTTGTTTCAGAATGTATTATAAAAATTTAAAAAAACATTCAATTGTTTAGTAAATATTATATACTTTAACTATTAAAATAATTTAGGTAGAAGTTGTAGGTTACAATTTTAACTTTAATGATTTATTTCATAAAAAAAAATTAAGTTTACATTTTTCATTAAATTGAATAATAAAATAATGAAGTGAAATAAATCTTACAAACTCTTAGGAGGGAAATATTTTCATGAAATTTTTTGGTTGGAAAATTTTTAGAGGGAAATAGTTTCGTGAATTTTTTTGGGAGGGAAATTTTTGGAGGGAAAATTTAATTCTCTAAGCCATATAATATCTTTATGAGACTCTCCATTTGTATCATTCAACATCTTCTATTTGAAAGGGATGGATTATCCTGATAGTGAAGTTTCGATTTATGCAGCATCAACATCTTCATCGCATAACAACTCTATTCATATGGATGAATATAGTGGGAATTCTTCCACTATGAATAGAAAGTCAATTCTTCCACTTAGTCCTGATCCTAAGGACTATGCGAGTAGCACTGTTGAAAGAGGGGATGGAAAATTTCAAATAAATAAACAGTCACAGATTCCACTTAGTCTCAATCGGAAGGACTGTGAAAGCAGTAGTGATGATGAACTTGATGACAAATTTCAAAATAATGGAGTCTCACGTTGTCCACTTAGTCCTAATTTTATGGACTATGAAAGCAGCAGTGATGAAGAGCAAGATGGTGAAGTTCAAAAGAATGGAGTGTCATGGTGTCCACTAAGTCCTAATTCTAAGGACTATGAGAGTAGCAGTGATGAATAACATTATAATGAATTTGAAAAGAATGGAGTGTCAAAGTGTCCACTTAGTCCTAATTCTAAGGACTATGAGAGCAGCAACGATGAAGTGAATGATGATGAATTTCAAAAGTATGGAGTGTCACGGTGTCCAGTTAGTCCTAATTCTAAGTACTCTGAGAGCAGCTTTGATGAAGAGCGGGATGATGAATTTTAAAAGTATGGAATGCCACGATGACCAGTTAGTCCTAATTCTAAGGACCATGAAAGCAGCTTTGATGAAGAGCAGGATGATGAATTTCAAAAGTATTGAGTGCCACGGTGTCCAGTTCGTCCTAATTCTAAGGACTATGATAGCATCAGTGATGAAGAGTAGGATGATGAATTTAAAAATAATGGAGTGTCACGGTGTCCACTTAGTCCTAATTCTAAGGACTATGAGGGCAACAGTGATGAAGAGCGCGATGATGAATTTCAAAAGAATGGAGTGCCACAATGTCCTTTTAGACCTAATTCTAAGGACTATGAGAGCAGCAATGATGAAGGACATGATGGTGCACTTAGTCCTAATTCTAATGAGTATAAAGGTAGCAGTGATGAAGGACAAGATTATACACTTAGTCCTAATTCTATGGACTGTGAGAGAAGCACTAAAAATGCACATGAGGAAGAATATCCAATAAACATCGAGTCAAAATTTCCATTGAGTCCGAATTCTATGGACTATGACGGTAGCACTGAAGAAGGGGAAGATGAAGAATATCCTCCAAGTCAGTATTTGAAAAGCACATTTGATCATAGTGTGGATAACATTCCTCTTAATGATGATAAAAATCCTTATACAAGTGATGATCTAATGATGGAGATGTTTCCAAGAAATATTGTATCGAGGAGTAGGAGTAGACCTTTTCGTATCAATGCAAGATGTTCTAGTTATACAAGGGGTAGAGCAGAATATTTGACGAGAAGAAGTTCTATCAGCGCACTCATTTCAAGTGAATGTTGCCAAAAAGATTGCTTGAAAGATGTGGATTTCAAATTTTCATTAGAGAGTAGGAAGAGATTTGTCAATGAATAAAAACATGCAAAACTCATATTTAGTTGGGTGCATGCAATCTACATTGTCAGGTTATGATTATCATATTAAAACTTTATTTATCTGTAGAAAAGCTTTCAAAATGTTTCATTCAATTGGGAATTTTCATCTCTCGAGAATTCAATAAAATTTGGAAAAGGATCCCACATTTTATTATGAAGTACATCATAAAAGACAGTTTGGGCCATTATCAAACACTGCAATGTCATGGATGAAAGTTTCCTTTTCAAAGCATGGAGAGTGTATGCCAAATAGAGAGACAATACATATTCCAGATAATTTTTCGAGACGCGAAATCTACAACCTATACAAAGAATATGCAGAAGGTGTTGAGGGACATGGCCGGTTTATTACATATCAATATTTTGTGAAGATATGGAAGAAAGAATTCAACAATGTTCTTATTCCTAAGAAGACAAGGATGGGGATTTGCAGTACATGTGCTTCTCTTAAATAAAAAATGGACAAATGTGAAGGGTCAGAAAGAGGTAGGCATTCATAACTTTAACTTTAAAGATTTTATATTCATCAAGTATGAAAACATATTTCTTAATGGCTTTCTTTTATGTTGTGTAGATTCAATTGTCAAAGAACTTCAGGAGCATCGCGAACAACAAACAAATGAATGGAAAAATTTGTACAAGCATCGAAGGAAGTGTTATGATAATCCAAATAAATACTTGGGTTTGATAATTGATGGTATGGACCAGAAGAAAACACTTTTACCACATTTTGTTCGCACACCCAAAAATTTATAGGAGGAAAATTTTATTCAGTATCACTTGGTTGGTTGTATGGTCTTCAATGGGAAAATGTTGCCCAAAGGTGTACTTCACAGCTCCAAATATTCATAATGATGCAAATCTGACCATAACCATAATTCATGATGTGCTTTCTCATTGGTCTGGTAATCTTCCTAAAGTTTTGTATGTACAGTTGGACAACACTTGTCGTTTCAGGTTGTTCTTGGATATCTAAACATGCTTGTTGAATTGAGAATTTTTTGGAAGGTAAAGGTTGGTTTTCTTCTTGTTGAGCATACCCATGACCATATTGATCAGATGTTCAGTCGTTTTTCAGTCATATTGAGGAGGAAGGAAGCTGGGAGCTTGCCATCATTAATTGAATGTATTAAGAAATCATACATGCCAGAGCCTACTTTTGATGTGTTCGAAGAAACTGTTGACATGTGAAGGTTTATTATGGGATCATATGGTGAGGGGAAATGCATTGAACAACTTAATGACATTAGCTTCCAACATTAATTTCGTATCAAAAAAATTGATGGGAAAACACTAATATGGGGAAAGAAGTATTCAACTACTACAGAATGGGCACCGTCATCAGGTTTGCAATTTTTGAAGTTCATTCCAGATCATCCAATATTTGCATAAAAAATATTGTTATTATAATCAGTTGGTGAAGTTCATAATGCACGCAAACAAAACAGAGATATAAATTATTTTGATTGCCTAGAAGAGATTAAAAAATGTATTAGATATACATATGAGTACTTTGACATTGTTGATTCAGTTTGGTGGGAGTCATTTTTCAATAATCAAAGTGATATCATTTCAACAAGAACAAATGAAGATATACCTTTAAAAAGTCCATTTATTTGGCCACAAAATGTGTCGAATGCACATGAGCAAATAAACATTGTTGAACAACAACAATCTCAAGGTATCATTAATTTTTCACAGGCAGAGGAAAGAGAGATGTATATTGGTTCCAGAAGATCTCATGCACAACGTGAAGCCATGGAAGGCCTTTACAAGGGTTCAGTACAGGATATTAAGGAGGGTTTCATGATCGCAGTGCTAGCAGATGGAGATCTCAATGGTTATCCATTCTGGGTTGCTAAAGTTGTAAAGGTCTTTACAAAAAATGAGGATGTTACAAGTGTTGAAGTACATTGGTATGCCACAAATACACACCCATTCAATGGTGTGTATAAGCCAGAGATGGTAGTTGACAAAAAAAATGGCGGAAAGAGAAAAATAAAGGGTACGAATATAAATCGTCACCGCACAAACATATTGAAATTGGAGGATGTTGACATACTTATTTATGACTTCAATTTAACAAAGAGGGGAGATCTTCGCTTTAAGACGATAGAGATTCTAAAAAGGTTGTTACCAGAAGGAACAATATTGAGATGGGAGTTTGCTGAAACCAGTCGTAGATGTAGAAGATTTTTGAAACCTGAAATGATGGGCATGCATGTTGACTCAGATGGGGCACTAGTTGATGAAAGAGAAGAATATGGAACATCTTCATCAACATCCAGTCACTCATCTGAAGATGTGAATTCTGATGGCGTGTAAGAAAATATGAGTGATTTTGAATAATTTTTTAAGACAGTTTATCTAACTGATGTATGCATCATCTTTTGAAATAAAATTTTTGATTTCCATATGGTGTTAAATGAGAAGTTATGAGTCATTTTTATGTTGTTAGATCATTTTACTAGCATTTTTTTAAAATTTTGGAGATTGACCCTAAAAAAAAATCATCGTTCCAGTATAATCACTTTTTCATTTTCAAGCTATATTTTGCACGAAAATTTTGTTTTCATTGCCATTTTTAAAACATGTTCAAAATTGTCTCAAAAAAAAAAAAAACATCATTCCAGTATACACACTTTTCGTTTTTAGCACTGTTTTGATGTTTTTTGGCTAGAGTTCCCATTTTGAGTTTATAGTTCCCGTTTCAAAGTTTACATTGTTTCAGGTTATGAGTGCTCAATCAATCTCCAAGAAATGCTTTCAGATATCCATAAAATACACAGTCTTCATATTAAAAGCATAGGAAATGAGTTTTCAAAATTATAGAGCAGTAGTCTGAGATTAATACATCAGAAAATTCGAACTTGTTCTACGTTCTTCACACAGGTATTTATAAGAAAATTATACAACTCTTTGTGGAGAAAAATAAGTTACAACCAAAAACACTTAGAAGATAGGCACACAAAATTCTCTTCCTCGGCTATTGGAGACATAAATCTAAGATCATGGTTGTTGGATTCGGTTGCACAGATGGTTGTTGAAGTCCGTGGGTTGATGAAGTTGTTTCGGATCCCATCACTGTGAAACGTGTACTAAATAGAGTCTTTTTTTCCTTAGGTCTCTACGTTTGACTTCTCCTTTGACCGAAGTCTTGTACCATCTTCCTTGTCGACGTGGGCTAGGTGAATAGGACATGATCCAGGTCATGATGTTTCCCAAGCTGCCCATGTAGATAGTTTCTCCTATTGATACCTGGAACATATTAAAGCATGGAAGTAGTCGCGGAACATCCGATTAGCTACAAAATAGGTTGCGTTCCGTAGCTAAAAGACAAAAACTTATTCAAATATAAAAACATAAAAGAATAACATGTAAATCATTAAAATGTTCTCTGTAAGGTAATGTATACTGGTTATTGATGATAGGGATGCATTTTCTTCATGGAAAAACAAAGAAAAGGGAGGAGAAGAACTACTAAGGAAAGGGTAGTTTTAAGGCTCAACATACCCCCACTGCAAAACCATTGCATGTCACCTTGTAATCAAAATTGTGAACTTCCACCTCCTATTGCATTTGTTTTGATACTTCAGCCAACACATCCAACTTCCTCTTCTTGCTTTTCTTTGCACCGACTGCCATCCTTGGCTTCCTCATGAGAAATCTGTACTTGAGGTTAATAACTGCCCTGTTCAGCTTCTTATTTTTCTTTTTCATATTCCTATTCTTCTTATGCCATAAAACCAAGTGAAGCATAGTGTTTTCATGAATAGCTCTATCTAGCTTATTTTGTTCCTTTAAGGTTTCATTTTCTCTTTGGATGTGCCTATTCAAAATTTCTAGCTCAAAGATCTCCTGTTTGAGGGAGCTAGTTAGAGTTTCTTGTGAGGTAACAAGCTACTCTGGATTAGCTACAGTCCATGTGTCTATTGATGTACTCTTTTTCTCTAATGACTCTATGTAGTCATAGATTTGCTGTTGTATTAGATCAATGCCAGGAGAAGCTCTACTTGGGCTGCCTTCAAAATTTTGTGGAGGATATTTTTGTGGACTTTGTTCATATGGAATACTATCAGGGGACTAATATGGGGTTTCTTCCTCTAAATTTATAAACTGGGCCTCTTTTGATTTCATATTCTTCACCTTGCCTCAGAGTCTAGAGCTCCTCCTCAAGCTCTAGAAACTTATGGTTTCTTCTTTGGTATCCTTTTTCCTCTTTCCATTCTCCTTATATTTCTTGATTTGTTCCTTGATATTGGTTAGTATTTCAGAAATCAGATGTTCATCTTATTTAGATGATGAAGGTTCAGGAATATCCCTATTGATTTCTTCAACCCTTTCTTTCATTTTTCTCCTCTGCTTAGTCTGATCTCTGTTAATTTTTCATAGATTGGTTCTTCTTCATCATTTTTTTGTGTTGAAGTTTTAGGGGTGCTCTGAATGGTGAGATTGGTCTTCTTTCTCATACTTCTTTTAACATGACTTCCCAGATAAATTTGGAGTATCTTGGAAGAAATTCCTTACCAAAAAGTCCTCCCATGTATCCCCTACACTTCTCAAATGAAATTCAACTAAAATCTTCACTAGTCCATGGTGATATAGAGTAGTTTCTATTGATTCAACTTTCTTTTGAACATTGATTGCCATTGTTCTCAGACTATTCAGAAGGAAAAAGGGAAGATTGAGGGTTCCATTCTCTAGAAAATTCATTAACAATCGTATGTGATAAACATATATAGACCCAAACCTCCCTTCACATGTAATGAATTTTTGCAGTATTAACAACATGCTACTCCATTTGTTTTTGAGTGCAGAAATTGGAATCCCTTTTCTAAAAACTGAAATGTCCATACCTGGATTTTTAAGAATCACCTTCCAAGATTCATCATGAAACTCTTTGTTTTTGAACCACCTTTCTCCTAGCCTTGGGATTTCTGTTGCTTTAGCTATGAAGGACTTGGTAACTATGAATTTGATGTCACTTATTTCCACTTCCATGTCATAAAATGACCTAGCAAAGGATTTAGTGATTTCCTTATGGTAACTGTTAAATTTTTAAATAAAACACAACCAACCAGCGTTCTGTAACATTCCCTTCAGCTGCAGATATCCCTCCATGTATTTTACCCCTACGAGTTCAGTTCTAACAATAAGCCCCATATCCTCTGTTCTCGGTTACCCTTCAAAACTACTCTCACTGGCTAAGAAATGGAATGACTACATATCTGGTAATAGGAAGATGATACATACAAAAGCAGAATGACCGAGAACATAATGACTGTGAATATGAAACAAAACTACTGTATATATGGAATATATGGAAATAGACTAACCATATACACAAAATGTATGGAAATAGAGTGACTGTATGCACAAAGTGGCTACGTAAATATGAGAGAAAAACTTAAGAGTTGGCATGTAATAAATAAACAGTCAGGGTTTGAAGAGTCGTATATAGGTAAGTTGTGTCATTAATCTGATCGTTAATAGGTGTAGTTGTAGAAGTCCGATTAAGTACAAGTTATGGAGTTTAAAATAGAGATCAGTTATGAAGGAATCATTGCACTGTTTGTCATTGAAGATGAAAGATATGGCGGAGACATCGTGTTGGTCAAATCACATGTTGATTAATTAAAGAGACATGTGATGATACATGTTATACAAGCTTATGTTTTTGAAATTGCTTTTTGAAATAATTTTTTTTTTTTACCTTTGGAATCTTACCTTTTGCTTGCTAATATTTTGATGTTTGATCTATAGGTACTTTAGGCATGATTGGTTTTCCAAGTTTATTTTTTTCTCAATCACCTACATACAAGATTTTATCATGAATTGGATACTTGTGCTTTTATCAAACTGTTGCTACAAAATCAAATTAGCTATAGAACAGGATCAGTTGCGGAATGGAATCAGCTACAGAATGTGAAAACAGCTGCAGAATGTGAAACAAAGAGTAAAATATGGCTTATGAATGGATGAAATAGAAATGGCTATGTAAGTGAAAATAAGACAAGATGATAAATCAAAATGGAGATGAAAGAAATGCGGGAAAAGGAAAAATTTATTGGTGAAATATGGCAATGGAATGAAGTGAAAATGTAAAAGTAAAATAGAGTGAAATGAGATGAGACAATGAATTTTACAAAATGCAGAATGATTTTGGCTTTTGTCACCACTTTTTTAGAAAAGAAATGGAAAATATAGGGTGTCAGAGTCTTCTGATTTTCACCCTGTATTTTTTGTATAAGCATGCCAATCAATGATTGGTTTTCAACCTTATACTTTTTTTTTTTTAGATAGGAAAAATAAAGACTAAGTTGGTGGAGAAGAAGGATTCTTCTTCACTAACTTCATTTCAGAATTGTTCTGAAAGATCTTGATGAAATCCTCCTTTGAAATTGGTTTTTGATATATTTTCAATCTATGACCATTCATAAGAAGAGGAGTTTGACTTTCATTAATTGTTTTGATCCTCACTGCTCCATTATTAAAGACTTTTTCAATCTCATATGGCCCAAGCCAATGAGTTTGAAACTTCCCTTGAAAATATTTAAACTTTGAATCAAATAACAATGCCCAATCTCCCTCTTGAAGCCTCTTGTCCTTGACGTATTTGTCATTACATTTAGCCCTCTGTTGTTGGACTAAACCAGTCCTTTGAACTGCCTCTTGTTTGATTTCATCAAGTTCATTTAATTGCTCCAGTCTATGCTTTTGAGCCTCTGATAATTCCATCCCCAACTGGATTGCCATGTTCAAAGCTTTGATTTGGAACTCTATAGGGAACATGACTTGTTTCCCATAAACAAGTTCATAGGGTGTATGTCATGTTGTGTTCCTCCATGTAGTTCTATAGGCGCATAAGGCTTTAGGAAGCCTTTCTACCCAATATCTTCTGTGTATATGCACAGTCTTGGTGAGGATGCCTTCAATCACTTTATTTGTAAACTCCACTTGACCATTTGCTTGTGGATGATAGGGAGTAGATTTCCTATGCTTGATCTTGTATTCCTCCACAAGCCTTTCAACCATGTTGAATGTGAATTGAGATCCATGATCTATCACAATTTCTCTTGGAACACCAAAACAAGTGAAGATGTCCTCAAAAAAGAAAATTAACTATAGATTTTTCGTTAGCAAAAGGTAATGCTTTGGATTCTACCCATTTGGTGACATAATCAGTGCATACCAATATGTACTTTTTCTACTTATATGGAGGATTAATTGGTCCAATAATGTCTAAAGCCAATTTATCAAATGGTTCGATAACTACCTTAGTTTGTAATGATATTTCATTTGAGGGAGCAGGTTTCCCTACCCTTTGGCAGCTGTCGCACCTCCTCACATATTCTTTAGCATCTTTGAAGATGGATGGCCAATACTATCCTAAAGAAAGGATTTTATTGGTTGTCCTCTCGTCAGCAAAGTGTCCACTACATGGCTCATCATGACATACTTTCAGAATATCAGGCATTTCATCTTCCCTGACACACCTTCTGATCATAAGATGTGGCCTTGTTTTATACAATTCGTTAGTGATCCATGAATATCTTGTACTTTCTTGAATAATCTTTCTTTTCTCTCTAGGAAACAAATGTGAAGGTAACTTCCCTATAACGAAGTAATTAGCAACATCTGCAAACCAAGGAGTTTGAGTAGTTACTGCAAAAATATATTCATTAGGAAACTTATCTTCAACTGGAGAATCTTCTTTGATATTCTGAATCATGGACAAGAAATCAACGATTATGTTTTGTTTTCCAAGTCTATCTAGCACAGTAATGTTGAATTCTTGCAAAAGTAAAAGCCATCTTCTAACTCTACCATTAGTAATAGGTTTATTCATAAAATATCTAATTGCAGAGTGATCTGTATGAGCAAAGGTTTCATAGCCCGTTATATAATGTCTGAACTTATTAATTGCATGAACAACAACTAAGAATTCCTTTTCAGCCACAGTATAATTCAACTCAGTGGGAGTGAAATTTTTACTTGTATAGTAAATGGCATAAGGAATCAAATATATTTGTCCCAATACACCTCCCAGAGCTATATCTGAAGCATTTGTGGAAATATGGAAACGAAGTTTCCAATTTGGACCTCTTAAAATAGGTGCTTCAGATATTTTTGCTTTCAAGGTTTCAAATGCTAATTGGCAATCATGATTCCAACTGAATTCACAATATTTTGCAAGCAATTTGAAAAGTGGAGATTCTATTTTAGTGAATTTTTCTGTAAATATTCTATAGTATCCTGTAAATCCTAGAAAACTTCTAACATCCTTTTGGAAATTCGGAATTGATAACTTAGAGATGACTTCAACCTTATATTTGTCAACTTTGATCCCATCTCCTAAAATGTGATGTCCTAAAACAATGCTTTCTCTAAACATCATAAAGCAATTTTCATGGCTTAGTGAAAGGTTTGTTTCTTTACATATTTTAAGAATTTTTTCCAAATTTTCCAAAGCTTCTTCAAATGTGTTTCCATAGACTGTAAAATCATTCATATATACCTCTACACAATCATGTATTAGATCAGAAAAAATTCCTAGTGGTGCTCTTTGGAATGTTACAGGTGCATTACATAACCCAAAAGGAAGTACTTGGTAGGCAAAAGTTCCCCATGGACAAGTAAATGTGGTTTTATCCAAATCCTCAGGTGCTACCTGAATTTGATTATAACCATTAAAACTATCCAAGAATGAGAAATAATTCTTACATGCTAATGTATCTAACACTTGCTTTATAAAGGGAAAAGGAAAGTGATATTTCAGGGTTGCTTTATTCAATTATTAGTAATCAATGCACACCCTCCATTTACCATTCTTTTTAGGCAAAATTACCAAAGGAGAAACCCATTGGCTATCTGAAATTGGGTAAATGAAGTTTACATTGAGTAATTTTTGGAGCTTTTCTTTCAAAATTTCCCTAAGATTTGGATTCATTCTTCTCTGAGGTTTTTTTATTGGTCTACTATTTTCCTCAATATAGATATGACGGATACAAGTCTTAGGATCAATACCTTTCATGTTGGTGTACTCCCATGCAAATGTTGTAGAATTCTTTTGTAATGTTTTGGTTAGCTCTTCTTGTTGTAATTTCTCCAAGTTTTTGTTTATGTTCAATGTCCTACTTGGAAAAATTTCAATTGTAGAGCTACTAAAATCTTCCATAGAATAAAGAGACATGTGCCTAGATGACAAATATTCAACATTAGATTTTTCTTGAAATTGTGCATGACCATATTCTAAAGATGTTTGAAAATTTTCCAATGTGTTCAGAATTTGACTATCTTCACTAAATTCTGACATAGTAAAGAGAGGCTGAATATCATTTTCATCATCAATCCATTCCTTGTCATCTATTTCTATGATTGCTTTTGTTGGAGGATACAAAGTAAATTTCTTTGTTGAATTACCATCAGAAATATACATTTCACCAGATCTACAACTAATAAAAGCATCAGCTGTGGCCAACTAAGGTCTTCCTAATATGAGTGGGTGTCCTCCTAGATTATTCTTGGGAGTTAAGATCATAAAATAAACAGGATATTCCCAAGAATCTAAGGATATTGAAATATCTTCTAGCACACCATCTGGTTTGATTACTGATCTATCTACAAGTTACAGTAAGGTAGGTGTGTAAAGAAGATTAGGAAGTTTAAGTTTCTCCATAGTTTGTCTACTCATAATGTTTATTGTTGCCCCTAAGTCAATCAATGTATTTGGAAATTCAATTCCATTTATATGTGTCTTAACAATTGGAATTCCTAGATCCACATATTTTTGCATGGAAATTTTTCCCATCATTATGTCTGCTATCTTTCCTACCAGGTGAATTATTTTTGTTTCTTTTGATCTTCTTCCTGGTCTTTTGATGCTCAACTCCTTTATTGCCTTGGCTAGAATTGGAATTTCTCTAATTCTTGTAACAGAGGAATTTTGATACAGACATTACATTCTTCAATTCATCTAGAAAATCATAATTGGGCAATAAGATCTATTTTGCTACCCCTCTATCAATTTGTAGTCTCTCAAGAAAAGGAGGTGTAGAAGTAGATGTTGGTTGCTTAATGATACGAGTTGTGTTCACTGACTCTTTTTGTTTTTGTTTTTCAATGTTTTGGTTTTGGAGGGATGTTCCCTCAAAACTTTTATTGATTTTTAGACAATCTTCCTCAAAAGTTTCTTGTTCTTGAATAACTACAGAAGGTCTTTCCTTTTCTAATATCCTACCAGATCTTAGTTGAACATCATTGAGATCTAGAGGAGAAATCATGTAAGTTGGAAATTGTTGTCCTTCTACCATGTAAGTATTCTGAGGGTTTTTATTGTTGGGATTTGGTAATGGTTGGGTAGGTAGCTTATTTGGTTTTTGCTGAAATGGAAGCAAGAGTTGAGGATTTTGACTTTCTTATGGAGGTTGTTATGGAAATGGCAATGAAAGTTGAGGGTTCTGATTTGGAAGTTGTGGCCGCTGATTTTGTGGGGGAGGATAATTCTGATAGGATGGGGGATATTGATAATATTCAGCAAATCTTCCATAAGGATTTTGTACCCATTGTGCGCATGGTTGAGATTGATATTGAGATTGAGGTTGAGGCCAAGGTTGCTGCCAAGAATTCCAATTTGGTGGGGGTTGAAGATACATTGGATTTTTAAATCCTTGATTTTGTGGCCCCTGCCAAGGTCTTCTTGTAATAAAACAAAGAGGTTCTGCAGAATTTGCAACTGTTTCCTCTTGAAAGATAGCCTTAAGACCTGGGATTGAGGGAAAACCCTTGGTCTCATGACTTTCTGAACAAATCATACAAGTTTCTACAATTTTTGCATCTAAAGGACATTCCCTTAGAGCATGTTTCTTTCTACATTTTGGACAAAAGATCGCTAGAGTACCAGCCTCTATTTTCTGCTTGTTTTGAATTTTAAGGGTGTCTAACTACTCATTAAGCTCCCTAGGATATCAATTTTAAACTCATCAAGCATATTGCCAATTTATGCCCTACTTACAGAACCAGTTGTAGATTTGTTTGCTCTAACAAGAGAAGGATCTCTCAGCCCTTTCCCTATTTTTGATTTCCCTCTTGAGAGATGAACATAGAGTTCTCCTATATCACTCAATGGAAGTTGAGATATATCTCCCTTCCGCATCATGTTAAGGATATCTATGCACTCATCTCTAATGGCCTTCAACAAAATAGCTTTCAAAGTTTCCTCATCTAAATTGTTCATCTTTGCTCTCTTCAAATTATAATTGAATCTCTCAATCAAATCTTCTAAGTTTTTGTCCTCTCTTTGCATGATTTTGAACACCTCATCTTTATGATTGGTAGGCATACAATAATCCAAGTATCTATCCATAAATTCCTTTTTCATGTCATTCCATGTTCTAATGGATTGAGTGACTAACCCCATGAACCATTTCAAAGCATCCCCTTTTAGTGTTGATGAGAACAATTTGAGTTTTTGAGAGTCCTCTAGATAGTCATATGTTCTACATAAGACTTAAAACTCAAATAAGAATGTTTCAGGGTCCTCACTTCTCAACCCATAAAAGTTTGGGAGGACAGATGGTGAGATATGTTTCATTGTGGTATGTATTTCCTCATCTCCTATTGGGAATCCAAATGAGTTATCTACTTCCCTATTTCCTCTGCCTCCTCCATTATTACCTCTACCTCCTCCATTATTACCTCTACCTCTCCCTCTACCCCCTCCTCCAAACAGTGAGAATTCTCCATCTTGTTCTTCTTCTGCCATTATAGTTTCCTCAGAGTCAGTATAGGTCTCAACCCACAAGGTTATTCCCTCCTCCTCTGCTTCTTCTATTGATGGATTATGGGAGAGAGTTTCTACTACTTCTTCCTCACCAGGTATTCCTAATTCTTCAACTACAATAGGCTCTCCTATGGAGGTGAAAAAGGTTATCCTTGCTATTGGAGATTCAAAATTTTTCTCTCCTAAGACTGTTTTGGTAGATGAAGTAGGGGAATATTTTGATTGGGCTTCTGCCCCTTGAATTCTAAGAATCCTATGGCTGGGAGTATGAGTCTGGGATGGAGATGTGTCTTTTCTAACTCTTGGTGGAGTAGGTGGTGTTGTAGGAATCAAACTCTTGCCCCTAGCTATAAATCTACCCCTAGAGTCTCTTTCTGATCCAGGTGGATATTGGTGGCCACCCGCTAATTCCACGTGGATCCCCTCTAGTGCTTCTTTCAGTTCTTTCACTTTCCTTAATTATAGCACAATTTACTATTTTTAGCAGTTTTTTCGGGTCCTAAACTTCCGGAGCATTACTATTTTTAGCATTTTTTTGGGTCCTAAACTTCTGGAGCAGCTTTGAGGCCCTAAACGACGTTTTTTGGGAAATCTACTGCCAACGACTTTTCTAACTAAAAATCGTCTTTTCTATCGTAGGCCTCGGAGAGATCTTTCCAATGGGCTATCATGCGCGTCAAACAAAAACAAGACGACCAATTCGTGACCCCGGGAAGTTGATGTACCAACTTACCCAAAAACAGGGCCCACAATTTGGCGTTTCATCTTCCAGGGTTAGGTTTTG
>APFE030719807.1:26781-78937 GCA_000404065.3 Pinus taeda
AGTAAGGGGAAGATCGTTGCTACATCCATGACCCCCGCAAAGGGTTCCTCCACACAGTAGCAGCAGCAAAGGGATACGGTCATGACAGAACACAGGAACAACTTCTCCTCACGCACAGGGGTACCACACAAGTTTCAGGTGGGCAACAAAGTCAGGTTGCATCGACAAAAAGAATGCCTTACCAGAACTCATCAGAAGCTCAGACCACTCCGACATGGTCCTTACACCAGTACCAAGGCTAGGAGAAACAATGCTTTGGCACACATCATTCCTCCATTCCTTCGCCTACACCAAGTGTTCAATGTGGACCGTCGTCGACCATGCTTCCCACCATTATTGGACACATCAGAGATTACAGGACAAGTTTAGTAGATGGAGGAACTCAACGCAATGGGGACCATTGCTTCCTAAGGGGGGAGGAATGATCCAGGTGGATATTTTATGGCCACCCGCTAATTCCACGTGGATCCCCTCTAGTGCTTCTTTCAGTTCTTTCAGTTTCCTTAATTATAGCACAATTTACTATTTTTAGCAATTTTTCGGGTCCTAAACTTCCGGAGCCGTTTTGAGGCCCTAAACGATGTTTTTTGGGAAATCTACCACCAGTGATTTTTTTAACTAAAAATCGTCTTTTCCATCGTAGTCCTCGGAGAGATCTTTCCAACGGGCTATCATGCACATCAAACAGAGATAAGACGACCAATTCGTGACCCCGGGAAGTTGATGTACCAACTTACCCAAAAATGGGGCCCACAATTTGGCGTTTCATCTTCCAGGGTTTGGTTTTGGAATGTGAAGGGTTTTTCCATTGTTTCTCAACAATAAATAGGCCTTCGAGCCTCATTGTAACTCAATTCAGAGGCATGTAGCCACACATCTCTTCTCAAAGATAAGCTACCATCGCCCTAGCTGGTTTATTTCTATTTCCGGTTGTAAGCATATTTAAGTATTTTCAATTAATGAAATGAAGTATTATTTCCGCTACATCTTTGTGTATATGGTTATCTCTGTATTTTATTGCATTCCTATTTAAATCTGGATCACTTTCTCTATGCATGTCATTGTTTTGTTTTGTTGTTGTTTTTTTTTTAATGTAAGAGATAAGGCTACCAAGTTACACTTCCCCAGCAACGGTGCCAAAATGTTTGGTAAATTTAGTGTCATAAATTCCTCTACATAAATTATCAATCCGAGTATCGTAAACTAATGAAGTGTAGTGCACTATATGTGCTAGATGACCCTTTTTCCTTTAGTGTTTTTGAGTTTTATGTTGTTTTGGTGGTTTTTTATCCTTTAATCCCTAATGATTTACAATGTAGTTAATAAAATATTAAATCTACTTCTGTAAAGACTACTAAGAGCCTAAAGAAATGAGGACTAAAAGTGCTTTAAGTAGGATTTGGAAGTAAAGTTTAATCAAGAAATGAAAACAAAGTTTCTATTTCTGCTCTTATCATTGTTTACAAATCATGAACTAAAATAACTTAAAAGTGAAATTGCAACTATTTTCTAATCAATTATACAAACAACACTAAATGAAATACTAAAACTGAAAGTGAAATTGCAACTATCTATTATGGAAACAAAACCAAAATGAAATACTGAAACTAAAAGTGAGATTACAACTACTATTTAGTCTATTGCAGAAACAAAACTTAATGAAAAACTGAAAGTGAAATTGCAACAAAACTAAATGAAATACTTAGTTACTTTGCCTCTCAATTTTGGAAGACAAACCTCCTTGGGATGACATTTTGAGGAATTCTGTACTTCATTATTCCAAGAGAAAATAAATGAAAAAACGCAGAAAAGACTCATTGCATGAATGAAGTATTCAACCACCTAGTTTAAGATGAGTTATCAGCTGAAAGGGCTTTTTAGAAACATTCATCTACACCATGAGTCGCTAATCTAGTAATAAAATGGTAAGAATTGTAATGACACTGATCATTCTAACTGAAAACCTAAAGACTAATGAAACAACAAATGAAACAAACTACTCTACACTACTGAATTCAACTTCTAGATATTGATAAGAAACTAGAAATAAATTAAACAAAAAGAAACTATTATGTACTGGAAGAAACTATTCTACATTAGTGGAGAAGTGATGCATTATAAACAAGGTTAGCATGGAAATGATTATGAACACTATGAGAAGGAATGGTAAATTTACAATTTGAACTAGAAAAGACAAAACAAAATGAAATGAAACCTCAGTCAGCATAGGTGCCCTCTGCAACTGATCAGGTTATGAGTGCTCAATCAATCTCCAAGAAATACTTTCAGATATCCATAAAACAAGGTCTTCATATTAAAAACATAGAAAATGAGTTTTCAAAATTACAGAGTAGTAGTTAGAGCTTAATACGTCAGAAAATTTGAACTTGTTATACGTTCTTCACATAGGTATTTATAAGAAAATTATACAATTGTTTGTGGAGAAAAATAAGCTACAACTAAAGGCACATAGCTGACAGGCACATAGAATTCTCTTCCTCAGCTGCTGGAGACATAAATCTAAGATGATGGTCGTTGGATTCGGCTGCACAGATGGCTGTTGAAGTCTGTGGGTTCAGGAAGTTGTTTCGGATCCCATCACTATGAAACGTGTATAAAACAAAGTCTTGTTTGCCTTAGGTCTCTACATTTGACTTCTTCTTTAACCGAAGTCTTGTACCATCTTCCTTGTCAACCTGGGCTAGGTGAATAGGACACAATCCATGTCATGATGTTTTCCAAGTTGCCCATGTAGCTAGTTTCTCCTTCTGACGCCTGGAACCTGTTAAAGCATGGAAGTAGCTGCGGAACAACCGATTAGCTGCAGAATAGGTTTTGTTTTGTAGCTAAAAGACAAAAACTTATTCAAACAACAAAACATAAAATCATAACATGTAAATCAATAAAATGTTCTCCTTAAGGCAACGTATATTGGTTATTGATGATAGGGATGCATTTTCTTCATGGAAAATGGAGGAGAAGAATTACTAAGGAAAGGGCAGTTTTGAGGCTCAACAGGGTTTCAACATATGCATTCATATTCATGCTTAACATATACATTCTTCATCTAAGACATAATAGGGGTGGTCTCTTATGGCATATTCAACATAGTCCTAAGGTTCATTTTATGCATATGCTAGGGTATGCAATCATCATATATTAGGGTTGTCTCTTAGGGTTAGGGTTTTCTTTCAACAATTCTCCTAAGGTACCCTCTTATTGACATATATGAAACCTTTTTCCAACAGTCTTCCCCTTTATCATTGATAGCAATATTCTTCTTCTTTCTATATTTCCTCCCCCTTTGACGCCAATGGAAACTTCTTCATATGGTTCTCCCCCTGTCACTATGTTTCTCCCCTTGTAATTATACTTACTGTTTCGTCAAATTTTCATGCTACTTCCCCTTCAAGAGCAATGATTCTATTTTTTTCTTTCACATTTTATTCACCATCACTTTTGTAGGCTCCTCATCATTTGTGTCCAATAACCAAGAACTAGGGTCCCTCAACACTTTATCATTCAAAATATTTACATTAAAATTATTCTCAACAAGTGCTTCACTGTAACAGCCCTAGTGAAAATTCCATGTAAAAAAGCTAATAAAGGTAAAATAATAACCACGGTTGATGGGACACTTATTCGAAGTTAAATGTTGGGAAAAATCCTAGTGATGGGGATCACTTGTGATTTTTTAATGTCTAAGGAATTTGGAAAAGGAAATGGGTAAGGCTTTGGAAAGGAAAATGGAATTTTGACACATTTATTTATGAAAATAATGGAAATTAGGAGAAAAGGGAGGTCAAAGATCACAGGTTGTTGTTGGCATTATGATGCATGTGTTTTCCTTGATGGAAACTAACTTGTAACAAAAAACGTATACAAAATACCAGAATGATGGGTCAAAGGTTTACAGATCAGAATCAGAAAGTTTGATACAAGTGAATATTTGAAAATATATACATGGGTTCGTTATGGCCAAGTTGCGTATACACGCGAGTTTGGTAAAGAAAAGTAGCATATGTTTTTTGTACCATGGTATTATAAATACCAGGGGTTCCTACCACGGTATTGTCCCATAGTAATGAGTGCAACACCGAATATTGATCCTGTCAAATATTACCACCAACACTAATGTAGTTTTGACCTGTGGTATTGGATAAGTGCTAAACTATATAAAGAGGTGGAGATCAAAGTGATAAGTGTGCAAGTGAAAAGGATTTTTTATGAATACTTCAATCTAAGGTATATTTGCATTGTAAGGGCCATAATTGTCACATAGATCTGAAATAATTATGCACTAATGAATACAATAATGGATCATGATCATGAGACCTGAAATGACTTTTCTTTGTATGATCTGCTCATGGATTGACTAGATCTCAGTACGAACACATGTTTTTATCTCTTAATATTATGATTTGGGTCTTTTTGAAGTTTTGAAGAGATGCACAATTTTAGGTCAAAATTTGCACATCTATATGCTAGTTAGTCTCAGAAAAAGCACATATACACGTGGGTTCACTTCTTCAAAGTCATGTATACAAGGGAAGGGATTTTTTTCATAAATGACTGATCAATGTTATCAGTGTTGCTTCTTCTCTGCTATTTGTCAATGATGTCATCATGATTGATCTAGGTTAAGTGATAATGTTTGAAGTAGAAATTATTGAATGATGATGTTGAAGGTGGTTATGGATTGATTGAAGAATGTTAAGATTACTTGTTGACTTTGACTGAAGATCAAATACAGTTATGTGATTGGTTCAGAGTGCTACAATAGATCTGAGTATTATTCAGTGTTCTTTTTAGAAATTACAGTGGTCAAGTTTTTCAATTTTCAATATATTAAGATCTGTATGCGAGTTTCTCTACAGAATGGTGTGTATGCACACAGGTTTCCTTAAGTGAAGTAGCGTATACATTTTGAAATTTGAATGATCAATACTGCAGTTGATTCTGTGTGTTGATGCAGTATTCTAGGTTCAGTTATATGTACTCATTACAATGATTTGGCTATTCCAGTTGATTGCTTGATTTTTGATTAAGTGTCAGTTTATTGGATTTTTAGTGATCGGTTGATTCTGTGTGTCAAAGATTGATGATTGTATTACAAAGATGATTGAGCATAAGTGTTGATATTGGATCCAGTGTGAAAAGCTATGAAACATGGTCCATGGATGCTGCTGAGGGTTGGAACCTTTAGTGAGGAAGTCAAATCTTCTTGGCAGTAGTAGTTGGAGATTAGATCAGGGGGTTGGAGCTCCCTTCCAGTAAGAGTTGGAGAATGAGTGAAGGTTGTAGGCTTCAATAGGTGGGTGCCTGTGTACTAGTATGAGTCTACACCAGTACAAAAATTTAAGAAGCTTTTAATATTAATAAGTTCTGAAGTCTTAGACGACAATAGCGGTGGTTTTCTCCCACATTGGGTTTCCGCCTTAAATCCTAGTGCTCATGTGTGATACTTTATTCTATTCTTACTGCACCTATTTACTTCTTATCAAATGGTTGATAAATCTCTTACATTTTGGTTCAAAGTTTAACACATAAAGACTTAGGTGTTTTACAAGTTTACTAAGTATAAGCTAGTTTCTTTTACAACAGTCATTTATATACGATAGTTGGGTTCAGTCAAGTCGCATATACATTTCATAAAAGAAAATTATTATTGTGAGTTTTTAAAATATTGATTCACCCCCCCTCATAGTATTTTTCCCAACAATTTGTGTCAGAGCAAGTCCTTCAAAATAAGCTTGATTGCTTGAAGGAAGATCTCCCAAGATGAGAAATAAAGACGGATTAACATCTATCAGACCACCAATTTTCAGTGGAAATAGTTTTATATATTGGAATACAAGAACAAGATCCTATCTTTAGTCTCTTGGAGTAGATGTTTGGGTAATTGTGGAAGGAGGTTACCAATATCTAGCTACATTTCCCACAAATCTAGCAGAAAAGAAGATGTATGAAACCAATTCCAAAGCTATCAATGCCTTATTGGGAAGTCTGATAGAATTAGAATCTATCAAAGTTATGCAGCTAAACACAATAAAAGAAATATGGGACATAATCATTCAAAGCTATGAAGGCGATACTAAGTTAAAAAATCTTAAACTCCAAACTCTCAGAATTCAATATGAAACTCTCAGAATGCATAGTGATGAAAGAATTTCCAGTTTCTTTCTACATATAAATGAGATTGTAAATTGCATGAAAAATTTGGGTGAAGATATAAACGACACTACTTTAGTAGATAAAATATTAAGATCCCTAACTCCTAAATTCAAGTCAAACGTGTCTTCCATTGAAGAGACGAAGGATCTGCAGACTCTTACTATTATTCAACTTCATGGGATCCTAACTGCTTTAGAAATGAGGAAAGGAGGCCCCTAAAAAGTCAGAGAAGCTGCATTTAAAGTATCTACAAAAGGAAAAGAAAATGAAGAACACAAGGAATCAGGATACATATCAAAAGAATATGAGGTGAACTTTGTAAAGAAACTTCAACTCGAAACCAGAAGGTTGAGAGGTAAGCTTCCCTTCAAATGTTTTGCTTGTGGTAGAGTTGGTCATTATGCTGCTAAATGTCCTCATAAATACAACCATGACAAAGGGAAGGATTCTTTAAAAGGTAACATGATATTGTTTTATAGTGAAAGAAGTTATTATACTCATGAATATAGTGATGTCTTGCCAAATAGCGAAGAAGGTGAATCTGATCAAGATATTAAATTACTCATGGCTTTTGAGAAAAATACTAATGAGTCTAATGATAAATTTGAGGATGCATTAGAAGAAAAATATTTCTTTGAAGAAATTACTCAACTCAAATTTTTCTTGGAAGAAAACAAAGTATCCATAAATACTTTGAAACATCAACTCATAGAAAAAGAAAAGCATAATGAGAAGTTAGAATGTGAAGTAGTAAGTCTAAGAAAGGAAATTGAGAAAATAGAAACTCTGAATCTTAGATTTTCTAAAGGATCTAAAACCTTAGATGAAATTATCAAGGTACAATGCTCTCCTCTTATGAAGATAGGTGTTGAATACAATAGAGAAATATCTCAAATAGAAAAGTCTTCAGGAACACTCGAAGCTATCTACATACAAAAAAAAACCTGTTAGCAAAGCTTCAGTAATGCAGCAAAAACCAATCAACAAAGCTTCAGTAATGGAAAAAAAATCAGTTAGCAAAGCCTTAGTAATGTAGAAAAACCTAGTCAGCAAGGCTTTAGTCCTCAGCAAAAGGGTACAGTCATTCCACAGGTAAATCATGCTCACTCCAATATAAGTATGAACAACAACAAAAGCACCAATCAAAAGGTAGACAACACCAGAAGATTCTTTGCTCACAATAATTTCTTCTTTAATGGACAATGTTACTCATGTCATAATTTTGGTCATAAGGTTACTCAATGTGTTGCATACAAAACTATCATGACTAGAGAAGTAAGAAAACAAAGGAATGAGGCAAGAGTCAAGAAAAACTCTTATAATATCTTCTCACCTCTTATAGATGAAATTGAATTCTCATATTGCAATAAATTTGGACATGAAGCATCTAAATGCAGGAGAAAATTACAACCAACATCTCAAAAGGAGAAACTATCAACAAATTCTAAGGTATGGAAAAGGAAGCAGTTACAGTCTGAAAGCTGTCGCATAGAATTGTTTATAGAAGAGGAAGAAAATCAATGGTACATTGATAGTGGATGCTCAAAACACATGACAAGTGATAAAGATAAACTTATTTCATACAATGATTTATAGAGAGAAAAGAATGTCACTTTTGGAAATGACTCACGTGCTGTCATTAAGGGTAAAGTTTCTCTTTTTCTAAAAGAAAAAGTTAAAGCTGGTAATTTTATGTATGCTAATGGATTAACGCATAAATTTTTGAGTGTTAGCCAAATGTGTGATCAAGGAAATGAGGTCGTATTCCAATCACAAGAATGTGTGGCTCATGAACTTGACACAGGAAAGACCATAATAAAAGGAACACAAATCAGGAGAAATCTGTATATATTGAAAGGTGGCCAAGAACTATGTTACCTAGGTAAGGCAGAAGAAAACTGGTTATGCCATAGAAGGGTGGACATTTAAGCTTCTCTAAACTAATAAAATAAAGTAGGCTCAAAGTTGTTTGTGATCTAACCTACATCACCATACCATAAAGTAGCATATGTAAGTCATGTCAATTCAGTAATAAAACCATAGTTCAATTCAATTCCAAAGAGAGATCAACAACTAAGCCTCTTGAACTTATACATACTGATTTGCGTGGACCAGATAGGAAAAATTCATCTAGTGGAGACAATATTATATATTATTCATTGATGACTTTTCTAGAATGTATTGGATTGGTCTATTGAAATAGAAAGATGCAACATTTGATAAATTTAAAGTCTTCAAGGAATTAGTTGAAAATGAATTAGACCTAAAAATCAAATGTCTCATATTTGACCGAGGAGGAGAGTACATATTAGATGAGTTCTTTGATTTATGTGAACAACAAGGCATAAAAATACAATTTGATATAGCTAAAACTACTCAACAAAATGGTGTGGCAGAAAGAATGAATAGAACTGTTCAACAAATGGCTCGTGTTATGCTTGATGAGTCTCAAACTCCTAACACCTTTTGGGGTGAAGTTGCACATACTGCAATAAAAATTCTCAACAAGGCTCATGTTCGTGTGAATAGTGATAAAACTCCATATGAACTTTGGTATGGTGAGCCTCCCATTGTAAAGAATTTTAGAGTTTTTGGAAGCAAATGTTTCATTAAAAATAATGATGAAAAGCTTGCTAAGTTTGAAGCTAGAGCATATGAAGGAATAATTCTTCGTTACTCATTTAGAGGTAAAAGATACAAATGTTACAATAAGAGACTTTGGAAAATTGTTGAGTGCATTAATGTTGTGTTTGATGAAGCATGCACAAGTCCCAAAAAGGTAACATTAGAGAAAGAGGATGATGATGATGAATTATTTCCCACATAAAACCGCAATGATATAGAAAAAGAAACTAATGATGCAACAGAAGAAGATACATCAGAAAAAGAAAAGGCTCCATCCAAGTATGTTCAGAGAATCATCCAGAAACTCAAATTCTAGGAGAAAAGGAATCTGGGATGCAAACAACAAGAACACTTATACGATCTTCTAGTTATCTAACTTTATTATACACCATTGAACCATAAAATGTAAATCAAGCTAGTAAAGATGAATGTTGGGTTAAGTCCGTGAACAAAGAACTTGAGAAAATTGAAAAGAATGATACTTGGGAATTGGTTCCAAGGCGCCATGATAAAAATGTTATTGGGACAAAATGGATATTCAAAAATAAGTTGAATGAAAATGGAGAGGTCATTAGGAACAAGGCTAGACTTGTTTGTAAAGGTTATGCTCAACAAGAACGTATAAAATTTGAAGAAACATTTACACTAGTAGCCAGAGTTGAAGCCATAATAATTTTTCTTGCATTCTCGAGTTTTCGAAATTTCAAAGTTTATCAAATGGATGTAAAATTTGATTTCCTTAATGGAGATCTAGAAGAAGAAGTATATATTGAAAAACTAGAAGAATTTATTTTGGGGAATGATGAAAACCTTGTATGCAAACACAAAAAGGCTTTATGTGGGATGAAACAAGTTCCATGAGCATGGTATTATTGTCTTGACAAATATCTTCAACAACAAGGTTTCACAAAAGGATCCACAAACAACAACTTGTACACAAAAATTGAGAGGGATAAACTGCTAATTATTGTTGTTTATGTTGATGATATCATCTTTGGTAGTAATCGAGAATTCTATGTTTCAAAACTTTTCTTCTGTTATGCAGCAAGAATTTGAAATGTATTTACTTGGGGAACTAACCTATTTTCTTGGTCTACAAGTGCAAAAGAAAAATATGGCATCTTTCTCTCACAAACAAAACATCTCAAGAAAATTATGAAGTATGGGATGGAAGATTGCAAACCTGTATGTACTCCCATGATGATAGGATGTAGCCTCAGTTCTAATGATGATTCACCTACAGTAAACCAACCAGAGTACAAGTCTAGGATTAGAAGTCTTCTTTATCTAACAGGTACCATACTAGATATCATGTATGTAGTTGGGATTGTTGGACGTTTCCAAGCCAATCCAAAGGAATCACATCTTCGGGTAGTAAAGGGAATACTCAAATATCTCCAAGGAACCCAAGACTTTGGTATATGGTATCCTAAAGATGTAGATCTTACCCTTCATGAATACAAAGATTCGGATTGGGCTGGAAGTGTTGATGACTGGAAAAGCACTAGTGGAGGTGCATTTTACATGGGGCTCTGATTGGTATCTTGGTTAAGAAAGGAACAAAGTTACATTACCTTATCTACAATAGAATAAGAATATGTAGCTACTACATCTTGTTGTACAAAACTTCTATTGATGATGCAAACATTAAAAAATATACAAATCAATTTTTCTCCGCCCATCTCCATCCTCTATGATAATACAAGTTTTATTAGTATTTCAAAAAATCATGTAATGCACTCCAATACCAAGCATATTCCTATTAAGTATCACTTTCTACATGAACAAGTGCTTGAGAAAAAGGTTAAATTGGAGTATATTCCCTCCAAAGAATAAGTTGCTTATATATTTACTGAACCCCTTCCTAGAGAAGCATTTGAATATCTCAGACAAAAATTGGGAGTTGTCTCTACCTCATTTTGCTATTAATTTAGTTTGCTAAGTCTACAGGTGAAAACTTAGAAGGTTTTTGGCTATATGTGAGTTTCATGAAGTATAGTGACATATATATGCCATTTTCTTTGCAGACAGTCATGTATGTTTTTCTATGATAGGAAAATAGTGGGACAAACTCAAGCTCAACCTCTAACATGCTTCTGACAACAATGATTTGATTTTTATTGGTCTGGTGTTGATGGGTACAGTTTGCTGATATGGTATTGAGTTATGATTTCTTCATTGATATTTATCTGATATATGAAGGTTCTTTGATGAATGAGCTATTGAAAATGAACATGTAGCACAGGTTAATGGGGAGCATTAGCGTTGCATAATATAATGCATTATTGGCATTCTCGTTGATGAGTTATGCTACTATTAAGATATTTTGGTCTAAGTTATTAATATCCTATCTGTCATTTGATGTAAAGGTCATGTGGAGACCTATAATGTAATAATTGTCATCTTCAGTCATGTATGAAGTCTTGAGGTCATGTCAAAAATGTAATCCCACTTGATTGGGTGGTTGAGTCAAATATGTATCCCCACATGGTTGGGTGATTGATGTAAGTCCTTGGTGATAGAAAGGTCATAAAGTCATATTCTTCACTTGAAACTATTTCTGAAGATTCAACTTGTGCTAAGGGGGAACATGGGCAGTATAATTTAAATCAAATTCAAAGGCAGAGATTTGGTTTGCCCTTCGCTCTTGATGTCAAAGGGGGAGAATATATCGGTGTTTGAATTTGAATAATGGTTATTTGATGTATCTCACATGTTTCTATAGATTGAGGTGATAAACACCAACATGGTTTCCATCAAGTCCAAAGGGGGAGATTGTTGGCATCATGATGCATGTGTTGTCCTTGATAGAAACTCACTTGTAACAGAACATGTATATGGTAACTAGAAGAATCCATAGGTTAGTTCAGAGGTGACAGAATGATGGAATGAAATACCATAATGATGGGTGAAAGGTTGACAGATCAGGATCAGAAAGTTTGATACAAGTGAACATTTGAAAATATATACATGGGTTCATCAAGGGAAAGTCCTGTATACATGTGAGTTTGGTAAAACAAATTAGTGTATGGTATTTGTACCATGGTATTCTAAATACTAGGGGTCCTTACCATGGTGTTGGCCCATAGTAATGAGTGTGACAACGAATATTGATCCTGTCAAAGATTACCATGGACACTAATGTAGTTTTGACCCATGGTAATGGATAAGGGCTAATCTATATAAAGAGGTGAAGGTCAAAGTGCTAAGTGTGCAAGTGAAAAGGATTTTTTATGAATACTTCAATTTGAAGTATATTTTCATTGTAAGGGTCATAATTGTCACATAGAAATGAAATAATTATGCACCAATGAATACAATGATGGATCGGGATCATGAGACCTGAAATGAATTTTCGTTGTATGATCTGCTCATGGATTGACTAGATCATAGTACTAACGCATGCTTTTATATTTGAATATTATGATCTAGGTCTTTCTGAAGTTCTAAAGAGTTTCACAAGTTTAGGTCAAAATTTTCAGATCTATATGCTGGTTGGTCTCAAGAAAAGCGTGTATACGCACAGGTTCACTTCTTCAAAGTCACATATACAAAGTAAGAGTTTTTGTTCATAAATGATTGATCAATATGATTAGTGTTGCTGCTTCTCTACTATCTGTCAATGATGTTCTCATGATTGATCTAGGTTAAGTGATAAGGTCTGAACTAGAAATGATTGTATGATGATGTTGAAGGTGGTTATGGCTTTATTGAACAATGTTAATATTACTTGCTAATTGTGATTGAAGATTAGAGACAATTCTGTGATTGGTTTAGAGTGCTACAGTAGATCTGAGTATGATTTAGTGTTATTTTCATAAATTGTAGTGTTCAAGTTTTCAGTTTTCAGTATATTAAGATCTATACATGGGTTTCTCTACAGAAAAGTGCATATGCACGCGAGTTTCCTTATGTGAAGTAGCGTATACATTTTGACATTTGAATGATTAGGACTACAGTTGATTCTATGTTTTGATGTAGTATTATGGGTTTAGTTATGTGCACTGGTTACAATGATATAACTTTTCCTGCTGATTGGTTGAGTTTTGTTTAAGTGTCATTTTATTGGGTTTTCAGTGATTGGTTGATTCTGTGCATCAGAGATTGATGATTATATTATAGAGATGATTGAGCATAAGTGTTGATATTGGATCCAGTGTGAAAATTTATGAAACATGGTCCATGGATATTGTTGAGGGTTGGAGCCTTTAGTGAGGAAGTCGAAGCTTCTTGCCAGTAGTAGCTGGTGATCAGATAAGGGGATTAGAGCTTCCTTCTAGTAGGAGATGGAAAACGAGTGAAGGTTGTAGCCTTCAATGGATGGGTGCCTGCATACTGGCACGAGTCTGCACCAATATAAGAATGTAAGAATTTTTTATATTAATAAGTTTTGAAGGCTGAGACAACAACAGTGGTTTTCTCCCACATTAGGTTTCCAACTTAAATCTTGGTTTTCATGTGAATTTACTTATGTGCGATACTTTATTTTGTTCTTGCTGCACCTGTTTACTGCTTATCAAATGCCTGATAAATCTCTTACATTCTGGTTCAAAGTTTAACAGATAAAGAAATAGTTGTTTTACAAGTTTACTTAGTGTTGAGGAGGTAAATCCCCTATGTAGACAGAGGCGATCCCTACTAGCCTAGACCGAGTCTAACAACAATCATACAACACTACAGCACAAGTTCCTAATTGCAAATTAACAAACCAGTGATGAAGGCCTACCTGGATTCCAACGCTAGTGCGTGTAGAAGAGGTGGTTCTCCTGCTCCTTTGCTCCGGCAGATCACAATCCTCACGATCTCCGTGGATGGACACCTGCACATACAAGAAATGACACAAACACAAACATAAAATCTAGAATATGCAACTATATATCCGTCAGAAAGGATATAACTCATCATCATAAAAAATAACAATAAGAGTGGAACCATAACCAATACTTGTTTATTAATAATTCATCAAAGAAGAATACAACCAAATTTCTGATGCTAGATTCTCCTTTGGCTGGGTAGTCAGCAGCGCATGTCTTGCAAAGCTTGTTGGGAATGGAAACAAGCCTCTCTCTCTTTAGTTATTGGACAAGAATCTCCTTACTTCGATTTGGCCTTATGGGAATCAAGAAGGCTCTTGCAGCATGAAGCTCTTGGAAACTTGACAATTCTCAATCTCTGGAACTCAAAAAAGCTCTGGAACTAGCTTGCAAAGGAAAATGGGCAAGCTTTTATAGATGGAGGAAGGGGAGTTGGGATCATCCACAATAATCACGGGATTGGCCATATCATCAAGGAAGATTCCATGAGAGGTGGCAAACCACTTACTCTCTATGGAAATCCATAGCCAAACCACCCAACTCAAGATAGATAGCAGTCCAGGAATTTGTTAGGACGAAACTTCCGCTGTTTGTTTTTTAAAAAACACCTCTGATTATGGTTGGCATGGGTGCGACTCTATGACATAGCGCCAACTGGCATGCCCTCTTTGGAGGATTTACCCCATTGGTGTGAAGGCTGCATTATGGAACCGCGCCAATGGAAAAAGATCTATTTTTAGGGTTTTTTAGCAGGAGATGTCTTTAGGGAAAATAAAGCTCATGTTCAGGGGAATGTAATGCAAGTGTTTGTAGGCCATGTCACTTCTCATAGGTCCCAGAATGAGTCGTCCAAGATGCGGGAGAGGGGTAGCAGGGACGGTGACAAATTGTTGTGTAATAGATGCCCCCTAAAGCATGAGGCCCGAGAGAGAGAGAGAGAGGTGAAATGCTTTACGAGAACATGTCCAACCGAAAACACGGCCGCCGAAAAACCTGCGTGGAGAAGTACAACTGATATCTCAAAGACATGATATATGTGGTATGGGCACAACCATCCATAGCAGAGTACACAAGAATCTAGATCCAAGGTATGGACGCAACCATCCAGTGAGGATCGATAAATAGACTCAGGCATGGTTGAAGCCATTCAATGAATGAGTCATGTAATAATCATAATAATCCACCAAATCGCAGCATGGATCCCAACAGACAAAATCTAGGGTCTTGCGCTCCATCTCAATCCGAACAAAGTACAAGTTCAAGCATGCGAATATAGGAGTCGAAGTCGAACATGCAGGAGCATCGTCTGATTACTAGCCAATGGTGAAAGTTGTTAATAGACATGAGAGGTACCACCAATAATGAAAATGGTCCTCAAGGTACTATAGGTACAATCTACGATGTGTGAATTAGTGATCTGGCATCGAACACCCGTAGAATCATTCGATCAGAGGCCATGATGAAAACCTCGCGTCGAATGCAAAGAACCTGCCATTGAGGCATGCAGGCTCCAAGGCACCAGAAGGGAGTCTCTAGATCAGCTTCCTAGATATGAGCTGAAGTCAACAGGAAATGACCTTGATCGAAGGTGGGCCATAGTGTTTCCCACATCATCGATGTGAGACAGAGGAAGATAATGTTTTTGTGAATCAAGATTATATGAGTTATCAGAGGGAGGTTGATATTTCGCAGAGGTCAACTTCTCTTGAACATATCGGTGGCACGACAGTGGACTTGGCAGTATTTGACGTCAATCGATCAGAGGTCATGGTGACAAGGCAAAGAGAAGATGAGAGGTCAAACAGGATCACCCAAACCCACGGAGGAAAGTGAAAAATGAGATGAGATGTCCCCACCTAGACATGAATGCAGACAAGTGCTATGTTCAAGAGCGACATATTGCCGACACGACAATGATTCTGGTTCAATCTTCCCCACCATTTTTGGTGAGTACCCAATTATTTTTATTAACAAGCATGACGGGGATAGCATATGCTTGTGAAATATCATTTCAATGGAATCTAATGTCATCAAGTTTTAACAAGTCTGACAAAGGAAAAACTCGACGCCTTTTCATGTTTAGAGAGTTTGAAAAGACAACAGAAAAGTAAACTCCAGGGGTGTCCTTTTTCGTAAAGTTGTGTCTCTCGAGCTCGAAAAAGTATAAAACAATGCTCGACAGAACCGCCCGACCATTATGATCGAGGAGTACTTTTCATGATTAGTGACTTCGACCTGAAAAAGTAAAAAAGCGACTAAAATCACGTCGTTTTGTAACCGTTAACTAGCTGAAACGACAAGGGCCCGATGATCTTTTCATCTTTACACGGTCAGAAAAGAGCTTAAAGGCGACCGCCTCTTATTTACGTTTAACGAGTCAAGAGGACCAGCTCGGCAATCTTTTCATCTTCAGATGGTCAGAAAAGAGCTGGAATAAGACCTCCATTTTTATTCTCTTTAACGAGTCAAAAAGGGAAAAAATACTCAGTAATATTTTCATATTTTACGAGTTAGAAAAGAGCTTAAAGGTGACTCATCCTAGAGGAACGAGTGGTATAAAGGGTAGCAACTAGTCCCGACAATGGTGGAACTGCTCAAAACATGTAATGGTCAAGAGGTTGGCTAACAAAACCACTCATAAATGCGGTCCCTCAAGAAAGGAAAACAAGCAAGTGAAAGCATATGATCGGCCAGAGAGATGGTGGTGATGGGATGAAAACAACCAAGGCTCATCTAACAGAATTTAGTAGATAAAGATAGCAATCACGAGATGTAAAATGGGTATGGGTTCATTTTTACACAAGCTTAAACCATGGAGAACTTTGCTTGGATTCGGTTTCATGTTTACACAAGCTTGAAACGAAAAACTATGCTTGTTATAAGTTCGCATGCCCCCAGCATAATGAAGCAAAATGAGGTACATGCCCCCCAAGCTTCATTGCATTCAACAAAGTGGATGGAATGGAGGTTCACTTTTGAGATCTTGGAAAGACTCGACTCATATTTTACAAGATCTTAATCAAAAGACTCAATTTGGAAAGGGACTTGTTTCATTTTTTAATGAGGTTGACACAGTAAAAGAACTATCCTCATAACCCTTGTTTCATCTTTTAATGAGCTTGACACAACATCAGGAACTATGCTCGACCAGACCCAGTTTCATTTTTTAAGGAGCTTGACATAGGAAAGCGAACTATGCTCTACACGAACTTCATCATAATGAACAGGAAGTCATAGCTTCCAAGAGTGCCACTCTCGGTGGAAGGATCACATCTTGGAAGTCAGGACCCAATGCCCCGAGGACACTATGCATGATGGCGGCATCACTGGATATAGGCATGGGATAAGTAGCCACGTAGTTGACCTGTGGTGGGGCAGATACAACCGGTGGATAAAAAATAGGAGGGAATGACAACTGCGTAGGAGGCACCGAGGGACTAAAGAACGATAATTGATTGATAGTCATGATCCTTCCATCGTGTGGAAAGAAAACCACATGGAAAAGTGAAAATACCAAGGCCCCAATGGCATAAACATAGTCACGACCAAGGAGAAGACTAAAATCTAAAGCACCTTGGGTAACTAGTACGTCTATATAGACGGTTTTTCCTCCCAAAGTAATAGGGAACTTCGGAAGGATCCCTAATGGTTGACTGGTTCCTCCGTCAAACGCCATCAGATTTTGTGCAACTGGCATAAGCTGTGGGGAGCCCAATGCTTGCTAAGTAGTGGAAGGCATAAGACTGACAGATGCACCCTCATCCAAGATAGTGCCAAGTACTGCCTTATCATAGGCATGTACTATAATCTAGAAAGACACATGGAATAGAAGGCGGAAAGCAGTCAGGTGACTCTAGTCGAAAGAAACGACTGAACTACTTGGTGGGGGAATCGTATGATTGCCCCCTTGCTTCGAAGAAGGACTCTCGAGATTAGCTAGGATAGGAGAGTCATTTTTAGACTCAGGAGAACCCGATGAGACAAGAAGAACATGAGCATGACGCTCTTCCGAAACAGAGTGATCAACAAGCGGTGAACCCAAGTTGACACTCTCTTCGACCAATGGTTGGTCCCGAATAGGCTTAGCACAGCCAAGTTCGGAAAGAGGAGGATGGACAAGAGAAGGATTTAAATCAATCTCTTTGTCGACAAGGAGAGGATCTGAAGAGAGCCTCTGATAACCAATGAGGAGTTGGGGTGAAGAAACTGTAATACTTTCCAAAACAGGGGAAGCTTTATCCATGAGCGGACAAAGGTGAAGGAGATGGTTGCCTTCACATAGCCTATAGGGGAATCAAATCTTCCCGTTCTTCTTACCCTTACCAGTTGATAGGGTAGCATCACCATGAGATTTAGAGGATGATGAGGGACGAGCTGGATCATGAGACCATACTTCTAAGATCCTAGGAATGGTAGGACAATCACGAAGAAGATGGTCTCCCTTGCACAATTTACAAGGAAACTTAACCTTCCGTGGAGGAGCAGAAGGAGTTCCGACCTAAGCTGTACTTGGGGCAATAGCTACACTTTTAGCCCCTCGCTTATGAGACTTCTTCTTCTTCATCTTCTTCTTCTTCTTCTTAGCCACTTGGTTACTAGAATCCAGAATTTCACTAGGCGAAGTAGAAGATGAGGACGTAGAAACGGGCGAAGAAGGGGAGAGGTCCACCTTGGAATCAACATGATGTTGTTCGGGTGGAGGAATTGATTGACCAGTATTTAAGACATTAGGGACCACAGAGGTTGAGAAAAACCAAACAAGCATCCCAATAGTTAACCTAGGAAGAGACAACGTTGCCATGTAAGGAGCACCAATGTTCCCAAAAAGAGGAAAATGACCAGGATTCCCGTCAGAGGGGATTCCTGGGTTGGTGAACTCTAGAAAAGTTGCCATCAAAAACGGAAAATCACACATTGGGCTGAAAAAGAGTCAAGGCACACAATCAAATGACCAATAAGTAGAACCTAACAGGGCATGTGATCGCAGGTGAATAAATTTAAGACACAAGGACATAACTTGACCTTTTCATCTTTAAAGAGTCGAGAAAAGGACAAAAATATGACTCTAGTCGCCTTCGAATGTTTAATGAGCCTGAAGTAACAAGTGCTCAGATGAGCCTTTTCTTTAGGGAGTTCGAAAAGGAGAAAAAGTGACTACTCTGGAGAACTAGGCAAAGGTTTACCAGACAATCCGTAAAACTTCATATACACCTTGGCAATCGTATGAAAACCAAGGACTTTCTGTATGACAATCAATCTTCCTGAATGTTGTGTTCGGTGCGTTACGGGTCATAAGGCGGCAGACACAACTTCCTATGGATAAAGGATGATAACCTAGTGGGGTCTCCCCATATACTCGACGGTACGTGGGAGCACAATTCCATACTAGACCTATAAATAGTGTGCGTTATGTTCCAATGTGTTGTTAGATTCATTCAGTTCATTTTAAGGTTGATCTTGGATTATGTTTTAGTTTTCAGGCCTTACCGTATGTAATGTCTCAAAATATCCTAAATGCAAGCTATATGCCACAGTATATCATTTTATTCGATGAATGCTAACTATAAGAGAGTTGAGAGCTTTCACACAAACAAAATGATCATAAAAGAACCAGCGATATCTCTAATGCAGCTAATGGAAATCAAAAATCTTTTCTTCAAAGTCACTAATCACTAATAACAACGAAAAGCTCTAATTCACATTAACTAATGAAAAGCAAAAGAGATTTTTTTTTTAATGTTAAGGGAAAGATGCACTAAACAAACTTTGAGAAATGATAATAAGAGAGCAAAAACAAGCAAATTTCACTCAATGCAAGCACAATCAAATCCCTGAATGGACAAAGCAGTCCTTCAAAACCAAGAAAAGTCCCAAAGACACAAATGAGCCGTGTAATCTAGGCCCAAAGTGAAACAAGGTGGAATTCAAGTGAAAAAGGGGTAAGTCACTCAAACTGCGAAATGAAATGATTAACAACCACTAAACGAGTGCAAGGGAGCAATCAGAAAGTTGATTGGACCAATAAAAGACCAAAAATTCCTAAGGAAGGCTCGACACACAAAGCCACTAGATACCCTAGGGCTAAAAACGTGAGATCGATAGGAAATGGCAAAAAACAAGAGGATGAAGGTTAAAACCAGTCAAACAGGACTCCAACACACTCAAGCAGTCGAGAAAATGTGTCCAAAACAAACACCAAGCTCAGAAGGCTTAAAATCAAGCAAACTTTAGTAGTTCCCAGGCCTGGCGTGGCTGTCAGGCTGAAACTGGTGCATTTTAAGGATTGGCGCGAGTAGTACATTGACAACTTGTGCCAACTGGCGTGACTGTCAGGCTGAAACTAACGCCTTTTGAGGATTGGAGCGAGTAATACATTGACAACTAGTGCCAATTGGCATTGTTGTGCCAAAATGAAAGATAAGAAATCCAAAACCAAGCCAACGATAACCAGGTAAACCAAGAAGCAAGAAACAACAAAAGAACCCAACCCAAAACGCTGACCAAGCAAGCAAAAAATCAAGAAACACCCAAAAAGGCAAGACAAGCTCCCCAGCAGAGTCCCCGAATTGTTGAGGAGGTAAATCCCCTCTACGGATAGAGGCGATCCCTACTAGCCCAGACCAGGTCTAGCAACAATCATACAACACTACAGCGCAAGTTCCTAATTGCAAATTAACAGACTAGTGATGAAGGTCTACCTAGATTCCAACGCTAGTGCTTGTAGAAGAGGTGGTGCTCCCGCTCCTTTGCTCTGGAAGATCACAATCCTCACGATCTCCATGAATGGAAACCTGCACATACAAGAAACAACAAAAACACAAACATAAAATCCAGCATATGCAACTACATATTAGTCAGAAAGGATATAATTCATCATCATCACAAATAACAATAAGAGTGGAACCATAACCAATAGTCGTTTATTAATAATTCATCAAAGAAGAATACAACAAACGTTCTGACACTATATTCTCCTTTGGCTGGGTAGTCAGCAGCACATGTCTTGCAAAGCTTGTTGGGAATGGAAACAAGCCTCTCTCTTTTTGGTTATTGGACAAGAATCTCCTTACTTGGATTTGGCCTTATGGGAATCAAGAATGCTCTTGCAGCATGAAGCTCTTGGAAACTTGACAATTCTCAATCTCTGGAACTCAAAAAAGCTCTGGAACTAGCTTGCAAAGGAAAATGGGCAAGCTTTTATAGATGGAGGAAGGGGAGTTGGGATCATCCACAATAATCATGGGATTGGCCATATCATCAAGGAAGCTTCCATGAGAGGTGGCAAACCACTTACTCTCTATGGAAATCCATAGCCAAACCACCCAACTCAAGATAGATAGCAGTCCAGGAATTTGTTAGGACGAAACTTCCGCTGTTTGTTTTTTAAAAAACACCTCTGATTATGGTTGGCATGGGTGCGACTCTATGACAGAGCGCCAACTGGCATGCCCTCTTTGGAGGATTTACCCCATTGGTGTGAAGGTTGCATTATGGAACCGCGCCAATGGAAAAAGATCTTTTTAGGGTTTTTTAGCAGGAGATGTCTTCAGGGAAAATAAAGCTCATGTTCAAGGGAATGTAGTGCAAGTGTTTGTAGGCCATGTCACTTCTCATAGGTCCCAGAATGAGTCCTCCAATATGCGAGAGAGGGGTAGCAGGGACGGTGACAAATTGTTGTGTAACACTTAGCATACACTAGTTTCTTTTATAGCAATCATGTATATACAATAGTTGGGTTCAGTCAAGTTGCATATACATTTCAGAAAAGAAAATTATTATTATGAGTTTTTAAAGTACTGATTCACCCCCCCCTCTGAATATTTTTCCCAACAGTTCCATGTGAGGAGGATAATGAAGGAAAATAGTGGAAAATGAAGAAAATAGAGGCCTCATTCATAAAAAGGCTTCTAAGGATCAGCAGGTAACCTTTTTTCAATTCAGTGTTGGAGCTCTCTCATTATTCTCTCTCTCTCTCATTCTATTGAATACTTAGATTTTTTCTTGGAGCACTCTTGGAGGGTGTAGCATACTTGTATTTTTGGAGAAAGAAGGAAAAGGAAGACCAGGAAATAACAAGAGGACATCGAGACCAATGACTACAACGAAATTTTCTTGCAGGTACCGAGTTACATGTATTTTTTCCTCACTAGTTTTGGAATGCATTTCATATGCATATGTATTTTTAGTCATGATCTATCACTGGCATGGAGGATTGCATAGATTTATAGTGGATTTCCTGATCTTGCCATTTCTTGGATAGCCATGGAGACTGTGGACTTATTTCCTTGTTTTGTTTTAGTTGTTCTCATGTTTCCTTAGCTTGGGTTGAGTTATCAGTTCCTCGAAGCCCTGGTTGTAAAACACTCTGGAAGCCTGGAACATCTTGGGTTGAGTTACTAGTCCCAGAAGCTCTAGTTGGAGAAACACTCCAAAGGCTCTTGGTGGGTTGAGTTACTAGTCCTTGAAGCCTTGGTTGGAAAAATGCTATGGAAGCTCGATGGAAGTTGTGGGTTGAGATACTAGTAGTGGAAGCCTTGGTTGGAACAGACGCTTTGGAAGCGCCGAAAGGCTTGGATGGAGACCAATCGAAGATGGTTTTGTGACATCCGACCATGAGGTAGAATCATTGTTTGATGGGTTGAGGTGGATGGCCTCTGGAAGCCCTAGATGGTTTTATATTGATATGTTCTATGATCTCCCACATTCATGCTTGGAATATGGCATACGGGTGAATGGATGAAGAGATATATGGCTCAGCCATTCTATGGTTGGGTGGAATGTGGAAGTCCCATCTCGGATTTGGATTTTGCATCATCTATATGGGGTTATTTCTCCTTGTATTTATATGAGTATTATAATGGTTTATATGTGGATCATACGGCTATGATTTCATTGGTATTTATGTTGATATTATGTTGGTTATATATATGTTTTATGACAGTAGCTAGGTATGGATCTCATCGTGTTTTTACATGTAAATGAATGAGCAATGTATCTATGACCTAATGGATGAAATGACAGTCAATGTGTTGATGCATTAATGTATCATAGTGATTCTCAGCTAAGTATGAGACCCATATGCTTACATCTATTATTTACATATGTAGATTACATATTCATGATATGTTTGAAGAAATGCTTATCATGGCTAGTAGGGGTCTAATCAAGGTCTTATTCAAGTAATTTCTTTTGCACTGTCATTTCCTAGTTATCTTAATTTTATGAAGATGTCATTCTATTTTGGGAAGTGTCCTAGGCTCTGGGCCTAAAAAAGTGACTCAAATCTTGGGGACACTGGTACAACACCATACAAAACCATCCATGGATGTTGGCTTGTAGGACTATGAGAGTCTCCAGAGGTCTCTGGATGTTGGCATGCCCATAACATGAGAGCGTACAGAAGTCAAGTGGTCCAAAATCTTAGTGGGACCCAGGGGCTGGTTGCCAGAAACATTGGATTAATTCCTGAGGGTCCTAATGTTGATGTTGAATGTCCGTATGGTGCGTTTTCATCAGTTCCACTTCGTTAACGTGACTTAGGAGGTTGAATCATATCATGATGGCCTCTCATTGCATGTTTACCCTAGCTGGCCAGTTGCTTGGGTAAATGTGGGAGGAGGGTGTTACACAATGGTATTAGAGCATGCTTCACCCCTCATACTAGATGGGCTATGAGTTGATCATGAATGCATGTTAGTTGCATGTGTGTCTCTTACACTTGCATTCCATGTGCTTGTTGCATTTCCATAATTTTGATCATGGTTGTAGTAATGTCGCCATGTGGAAGGTGATGTTGTTATTGTGGAGTGCATCATCGTGAGTATATGATTGGTTACATGTTGTTATATGTCACTTAAATGTATCATTATTGTATGCTTGGTTACATTCTTGTATGTTTGGTTACGTTCTTGTATGCTTCATTACATGTATCATTCTTGTAGGTTTGGTTACAAGCATTGTTCATTTATGCTTGATTACGTGTGTTTATGGATGTGTATCGTTGGTTGCAGATTACTTATGTATGTTGTGAAGTGTATAGTCATGTGGGCTTTTTTGTCATGCATGAGGTTGTGGTATGATTTGTTGATAAGGTCATGCATTGATGATTGGACCTTACCTAGAATGATGGTTGCATGGTTATATGTTTATGTGTTATGTTTCTATATGTTGTCATGATTATGTTATACATATATCACATTAATTTGTTGGTCTTGTAGATAAGGTATCCTACTTGAGCTATACTAAGGTACGTTGGTTTATTGTGATTTGGTTTAGACGACACGATATACCTTGTAGGAAGAAATATCAAATGGCTAGCAAGATGGTACACTACAAAGAATCTCCCTATGAATCAAATGAGCATTATGGTTCCAATTTGGAAGATACTCTAAGAAGCTTAAAGGAAAAAATAAGGAGTTGTAAGGAAGATAATGACAAAATCATGTAGGCATAGGAGAAACAAGCAGAGGTAAATGTAGTGATACTTCAAAGTTTGTCAAATTTGCAACAACAGGGACCCTGTTGGATCAACTATGAGCAGGAAGACAGAACTAATGGGGCATATGGTAGTAGGTCACATCATGGTCACAGGTCAGATAGAGATGAAACAGTTAGAGATTGAAGATTGTTGGACACTCTAGAGAGGAAAAGGGATAGACACAAGTATTATTCTATCTCTAATTTATATAGGAACTATGATCATTATCATTATCATATTTATAGGAGGAGTGATAGGGGAGAATTTCCATATGAGTTTAAGAAGGAAAAGCAACCTACTTTTGATGGAGAGATGAATAAACCATGGGATGTAGAGTCATGGTTTCTTGGCATAAGGAACTTCTTCAGGTTACATGAATATTCAGAGAACATGAAAGCCAGAGTAGCTACATTCACTCTCAAAGGTAAAGCAAAACTTTGGTGGGAAGACATTAAGAATGTCAAATGTATACAAGAGGAGGACTTGAATTGGAATGAGTTTGAGCATCTATTTGAAAGGAAGTACTTATCAGAGAGATACTTAGATTACGTGGTAAAATAATTCTATGAGATAAATATGGGATCCATGATAGATGAGGAGTACACTAGTAAGTTCTCGGAGTTACTAATTTATGTGCCTTATCTCACGGAGGAGAAGGCCAAGGTTCATAAGTTCATTAGTGGATTTTCGGTTGCATTTAAAGACATGATTGAGTTCTATGAGCCTAGATCATGGAGGAGGCCATTCGAAAGTTAAGGAATTTCTATGAATAATCAAAGCACAGATCTGAAACTAAGCTATACTAGAAATGTAATGCAAAGAAAAAAGGAAAATGGGATAGGAAGCGATCAAGACCTCAGGGTACATATAATAAAGAGAATGTTGCACCATCTATGAAGTTCAATGCATCAGATAGAGGACAAGGAAATCGATCTTAGTAGCAGAAGAAGGGTGCAAGATGGAAGCCTATATAGTGTTGGACTTATGGCAAAGATCATCACAGGAGAGATTGTTCGCAAAATCAGGGTGGTAGGGCTTAGATATATAGTGCATCTGACGCGCAGACTATTGGGGGTGTTGGTTAGAGTATTCCTCGTATATTTGCAGCATTGGATAACAAACAAGCATACCATTAGGCATCTATCATTAAGATGGACAGTAAGTTTTTCATCAAGTTATTTCTATTTTGATTGACCCTAGATTTAATTATAGCTATGTTACTAATAACTTGGTGGATATGTGTAGTTTGAGTAAGGAATTGCATGTAGAATCTTGGTTAATGGAGTAGGCTACAGGTATAAAGAAGAAAGTTCACCATTGGTTAAGAGTTTATGAATTTGATTTGAATGGTATGCCTACCACAACACATTTGAATGTATTACCATTGGGATCATACAATATGTTGTTGGGCATGGATTGGTTGTACCTTCAAGAACCAAGGTAGATTGTTATGACAAAGAAATTGAGTTTTTGGATGACAATGGGGAAACAAGTGTCTTCCAAGGAAAGAATAAAGCCACATTATTTAGGACGGTAACAACTATGCAAGAAAAGTGTAGTCGCAGGAAAGGGTGTATGTTATTTGTAGTGCACATTTCTAGTGAAAAAGGTAAGGAAGTTGAGGATGAAGATGTATTGAGTAGGTACTTAGTTTGACAATAGTTAAAGGATGTATTTCCTGAGGACATTACAGAGTTTCCACCTCACAGGGATGTAAAATTTTCTATTAAGTTGGCTCCAAGGGCAACTTCAACACCAAAGGAACCTTGCAGGATGAGCACGCCTAAGTTGGTAGAATTGAAGCTACAACTGAAGGAAATGTTGGACAAGGGATACATTAGGCCAAGTGTTTCACCCTAGGGTGCACATATATTTTTTGTGAAGAAGAAAGATGGTAATCTTAGATTCTTCATTGACTATAGGCAATTGAACAAAGTGACCATCAAGAATCGGTATTGGTTGTCGAGGATTGATGACTTGTTTGATTAGTTGAAGGGAACAATAGTGTTCTCAAATATTGATACAAGATCTGGATATTATCAAGTATGCATCAAAGAGGAGGAAATTTACAAGACAACTTTCGAGACTAGGTATGGGAATTATGAGTTGTTGTAGTTCCATTCGGTTTGACTAATGCTCCAACTACATTTATGTGCTTAATGAATAGTGTGTTGCATCTGTATTTGGATAACCTTGTTATTGTGTTCATTGATGACATATTGGTATATTCTAAAAATGAGGAAGAGCATGCCAATAATTTAGTAGCAGTGTTGAGATTGTTGAGAGAGCATCAGTTGTATGCTAGGCTCAACAACTGTTGTTTCTTTAAGATTGAGTTACATTACTTAGGACATGTTATCTCCAAGGAGGGAATTGCAATAGATCTAGAAACGCTAAGGGACATCATGGAGGGGGTAGCTCATAGGAATGTAGATGAGGTGAGCTCTTTCATAGGGTTGGCAAGCTATTATAGGAGGTTCATCAGGAAATTCTAATAGATTTCTTATCCTATTACGTCATTGTAGAGGAAAGGTAAGAGGTTTGAATGTAAAAAGGAGTTTGAGGGTAGTTTTGAGCAGCTTAAGTAGTTGCTGACACATGAACCAGTGTTAAAGATTACAGATCCAGACAAAAAGTTTGTAGTGTCCACATATGCTTGCAAGAAAGGAATTGGTGGAGTCCTTATGTAGAATGGATAGATGGTATGCTATGAGTCTCGAAAACTAAATGAGCATGAGCAGAACTACCCCACACATGATCTTGGGTTGGCAAAGATTATACATGCATTGAAGATGTGGAGACATTATCTTCTAGGCAGGAGGCTTACATTGATGAGTGATCATAGTGGTTTGTAGTATTTATTTGACCAACTGAACCTGAATGGTAGGTAGGCTTGGAGGTTGGCCATGATCAGTGAGTTCAATTTTGAGATCAAGTACATTAAAGGTAAAGAGAATAGAGTGCCAGGCACTCTTAGTAGGCATATACAGGAAAATCAGTTAACAACTATGAGATCCTATGGGACATACTTATAGGATAGGATCTTCCAGGCAAGTCAAAAGGACATCAGATATATGAAGATTATGACAAGTTGCAATAGAGTACTGGTACATAATTGGTGGTAGTATAGGTATAGGTACATGTGATAGTACAGTTATAGGTACATGTACAAGTAATAGTACATGTGCAAGTACAGGTCCAAGTGCACAAGGTGTGGACTATTACCTTAAAGAAAATGGATTGGTTAGATTTAGAGACAGGATGTATGTGCTAGACAATAGTGATATCAAGAAGGTGATATTGAGGACGTTTCATGTGAAACCATATTTGGGTCACCTAAATTATCAGAATACATTGATAGCAGTGAAGATATTTTATTATTGGTCGAACCTGAATAGGGATGTAGCAAAGTTTGTGGCTAGGTGTTTTGATTATCAGTGTGTGAAGGCAAAGTGTAAAAATCCAGGTGGATGGCTATAGCCAATCATAATTCTAAAGTGGAAATGGGAAGTCATTCCATGGACTTCATCAGAGGTTTTACGAGGATAGTGAGACAACATGATTATATCATGGTTATTGTGGACATGTTGACAAAGGTTGCACATTTCATTCCAGTGAAGTCTACATTCTAAACTAGCTATGTATCACAGGTATTCATCAGAGATGTGGTTATATTGCATGGTGATCCATGTTTTGGAAGGAGTTATTTGTAGGTTTGGGAAAAGAGTTGGCCTTCAGTACAACTTATTGTTTGTAGACATATGGACAGACAGAGAGGGTCAACAAGATATTGGAGGACATGTTGAGGATGTATGTGATGCATCAACAGTGGAAGTGGGAGGAGTATCTTCCACTAGTAGAGTTCACTTACAACAATGGGTGTCAATAATATTTGAGTATGAGTCTATTTGAGTGGGCGGAATTGAAATACTCCTATCATTTGGAGTGATATAGTTAACATGGTATTGATTGGACCACACATGTTTGTAGACATGGAACATGAAATGCAGGTGATTTAAGAAGAATCTAAAGGCAACAAAAGATAGGCAAAAGATCTATGCAGATTGGAATAGATTGTTCAAGAGTTCGAGGTTGGGGAACATATGTACTTGCATTTCAAACTGAAGAAGAGCTCCTTACAAATTAGATCATTTGCCAAGTTGGCACCATGGCTTTGTGGACCCTTCAGTAACATTGAGAGGATTGGGCCAATTGTATCGACTTGCACTACCTCCGACTGTGAAAGTCCATGATGTTTTCTATGTGTCATTGCTTAAGAAGTATGTTAAATATGTTGATTGTGTGCTTGAATGGTGTATATTGAAGGTGGAACCAGATGGAGAAATCCATCTAGAGCCTTAGTGTATATTGTAGAATAAGGTTCTCATGCTTTGAAACCGATCAATTGAGAAAGTTAAGGTGCAATGGAAGCACTTTGGGCCTGATGAAGCTACATGGGAGATGGCGGATCAAATGTGGGCTATGTATCCTTCCTTGTTTTCTGGTTGACGAAAATTAGTTTTGGTATATGTCTTGATATATGTTTTGGTATATTTTTTGGTGATGTTACTATAAGTATATATGTATATGGATGTAAATATTGCCATGAGCTATGTTATAAATATCTAATAAGCGGTATGGGTTTCATGCAATTATGATGTTATGTTGTTATGTTTTCATGTTGGTTTGCTTCTCAGCAAGATGATCATTATAAATACTACACCAAGCTAAGTTATAAAGCTCCATTGGTTGTATATTTTTCTTACCATAGTTTTGTGATTATAGGTGTTGTTGAACACTGAGGACGGTGTTTCCTCAAGGGGGAGGGTTCTATAATAGCCTTGGTGAAAATTCCATGTAAAAAAGTTAATAAAGGTAAAATAATAACCATGGTTAATGGGACACTTATTCCAAGCTGAATGTTAGGAAAAGTCCTAGTTATGACAATCACTTGTGGTTTTTTAATGGCTAAGGAATTTGGCAAAGGTAATGGCTAAGGATTTGGAAAGGAAAATGGAATTTTGGCACATTTATTTATGAAAATAATGGAATTTAGGACAAAATAGAGGTGAAAGGTCACAGGTTACATGTGAGGAGGAAAATGAAGGAGAATAATGGAAAATGAAGGAAATAGAGGCCTCATTCATAAAAATGCTTCTGAGGATTAGTTGCTAAACGTTTTTCAGATTAGTGTTGGAGCTCTCTCATTTTTTCTCTCTCTCTCTCTCTCTCTCTCTCATACTCTTGGATACTTAGATTTTTTCTTGGAGCACTCTTGCAGGGTGTGACATACTTTGATTTTTGGATCAAGAAGGCAAAGGAATAGAAGGAAAGCTCAAGATGAAATTGGGATTAATGGCTAAAATGAGATTTTCTTGAAGGTACCGAGTTGCATGTATGTTTTCCTCACTAGTTTTCACATGCATGGAATATGCACGTGGATTTTTGGTTATGATCTATCATTGGCATGGAGGATTACTTGGATTTATAGTGGATTTCCTACCCTTGCCATTTCCTAGATAACCATGGAGAATGTGGGTTTATTTCCTTGTTTTGTTTTGGCTGGTTCTCATCTTTCCTTAGCCTGGGTTGAGTTATTAGTTGTTGGAAGCCCTAGTTGGAACAATGATCTAGAAGCCTTGTAATAGCTTGGCTTGAGTTACTAGTCCTGGAAGCCTTGGTTGGAAAAACACTCTAGAAGCCCTTGGTGGGTTGAGTTACTAGTCCCGGAAGCCTTGGTTGGAAAAATGCTCTGGAAGGCCGACAATAGTTGTGGGTTGAGTTATTAGTCCTGGGAGCCTTGGTTGGAACAAACGCTCTCAAAGCCCAAGAAGGATTGGATAGAGATGAATATGATGATGGTTTTGTGATGTCTAACTATGAGGTGGAATCATTGTTTGTTGGGTTGAGGAAGATGGCCTCTAGAAGCCTTGGATGGTTTCAGATTGATTTGTTATATGAGATCCCACATTCATGCTTCGAATGTGGCATGGGGGTGAATGGCAGAAGACAGATTTGGCTAAGCCATTCTATGGTTGGGTGGAACATGGAAGTCCCATCCTAGGCTTGCATTTTGCATCATCAATATGAGGTTCTCTCTCCTTGTATTTCTATGAGTATTATAATGATTTATATGTGGATCATATGGTTGTGATTTCATTAGTATTTTTGTTGCTATTATGCTAGTTATATATATGTTTTATGACAATAGCTATGTATGGCTCTCATTATGTTTTTACTTGTAAATGAATGAACAATGTATCTATGAACTAATAGATGAAATGATAGTCAATGTGTTGAGGCATAAATGTCTCTTAGTGATTCTCAACTAAGTATGAGACCCCTATGCTCATATATATTATTTACACTTGTAGATTACATATTCGTGATATGCTTGACGAAATGGTTGTCATGGATATTAAGGGTCTTGTGAAGGTCTTATTCAAGTAATTTCTTTTTCACTGTCATTTCCCTGTTATCTTAATATTATGAAGATGTCATTCTATTCTGGGTAGTGACCTGGTCTTTGGGCCTGAAAAGTGGCTCAAATCCCGAGGATGTTGGCATAACACTATGCAAAAAAGTCCCTAGATGCTGGCTTGCAGGCCTGTGATAGCATCCAGATGTTCCTATATGCTGGCATGCCCATAGCATGAGAGCTTCTAGAGGTTAAGTGGTCCAACAACTTAGTGTGACCTAGAGGTTGGTTGGAAAAAAGGTTGGATTGATTCTTGAGGGTCCTAATGCTAATGTTGAATGTTTGCATGGTGTGTTTCCACCATTTCCATTTCCTTAACGTGACTTAGGAGGTCAGATCATATCATGGTGGCCTCTTGTTTCATGTTTACCTCGACTAGATGGTTTCTTGGGTAGATGTGGGAGGAGGGTGTTAAATTCACTAAACAAATCCATATTGTGATCCTTACTCTAGGAAGATCTAAGAAAACTATTAACTTGTCTTCATATAACAACTCATATATGTCCAAAAAAACATGAGATAATAAGGGGGAAAATTCCTCAAAAAGAGCCTTTACAAGCTCTAAAAGAGATACTTCAACAACTTCTTGAGGAGTTCATGGACCAGCCTTTGGAATTGAATATTGGTTAACAATTTATGTTCTTACACCAATTTATTTTATGTTTTTCTTGTTCTTACAATAACAATGATTTTGAAATTTTGAAACTAATCTTCCCAAATCATGCCACCCTAGTTTTTGTTAGAAAGTAAAGTCTTTTTCATTTATGCAATTGGGATCAATAGATTAAGGGCTTATTCTAGATATAAACAAATATGAGATTTACATTCCTTCTGTTGTGTTGTTAGATGAATTTGATGAAAACTGATTTGGAATATACTCATCCTTTACTATAGTATCATGCTCAAAGCTGGCAAGGGTTTTTGATGAAATTTCAAGTTTTTCTTTTAAACAATTCACATGAAGATTGGAAAATTATGGTGATACATAGTGCCTTGGGTAGCATTTGCTAACAGATAGGAAACCCCTCTCAACTTCAATAAGACTTTAGGGCTTGATTTCAAAATTATTGTTGGTGTACTCTCACTTTCTGTTGTTCTATTTTACAAATCCCCCTTTATCCTATCATACTCTCATTGAACAAATATTCAAAATGACTAGCTCCAATGCTTATATCCTTTATAATTTAATCAAGACCAAATTCAGTCTTTGTTGTGATTTAATTCAATCTACAAGTCCTCGAGATGATTAATTCGTTGAATGGTAGGAATAACATTTTCAACATTTCTCTTTATAATAAGCCATTGCGATGACTCTAGAAACCATGTGAATGTGAGTACTTGAAAAAATTCTAAGAAACACTCCATGAGTAAGGTGGTTAGGTTTCTACAATATACTAGGGTGTTTCTATTGATGCAATACCAATGTCAAGACCAGTCATTACCTTGCTCCTAATTAATAAACTTATGGAGATAGGAATAATACCATAGGCATGGAACCCGGAAGGAAAACAACATTTGCAATGAGCATGCTAATTTTCCTTTGGTATGTAGATTTTGTGAGACAATCCTTAAATTATTTTTGACATTTTGTCCCACTAACAATATGTATCATTTTCCTCTTTCTAATAGGAAGAATCTTCATCATGGTTTCCTATAATACCTATATTTCATTAACAACAAGAATCAATGCCTTGGTCATTCAAGGCACACTCAAGATGTTCTTTATCAAGCGTAGCCTACTTCTTCCTCCAAAGTTTTATGATTCCTTTCCCTTATGTTATCACAAAAGAATTGATCATCTAGCATAATTTACTAGATGGATCAAAGTACACCATGTAAAGCCAATTTTACCATAGTAAAATTGCTTTCACTGTGAGAAATTAATTAATAAACCACCTTTGTTAAGTAATTTATAGTTAAACCCATGAAGAATAATGAAATACATTACTATTTATTTTATTTTCTTCAAGGAATAATTAATTAAACCATTGTTTTATTATTATTCCTTGTCAATTTTGACCCAATCATGAAAAATAAACAAATAAATCATTATTATCTTATTTTTCTCTAAGAATAACTAACTAATTATTATTCTTTGTTAAATTTGACTAAATCCCTTACGAATAATTAATAAATCCTTATTTGTTTATTATTCTTTAACTAATTCCTCGAGATAAAAAATAAATCATTTATTTATTTATTATTTCTAAATGAAAGTTTAAATATTGTTTCCCTCCCTAAACAAATATAATAAAATATTCCAAGTAGTTATTCCAAGAATGGGATCAATAATATTTTATTATTGCTCATTATTCAAGGATAACTCAATATTTGGTTATAAATAGGAGGGTTTTCCATTCATTATTCACTTTTGATTATTTTCATTGTTGCCCTCATTACTATAACTCTGACTATTTTCATTGTCGTACACCATATTTTTTTTTGGGTTATGCATTATAGAGGAGAGGGACTCTACACAAGCTGAAGATGTTTGAGGATAGCTAAGAACCCATCCCATAGAGGGGGACTGGTAACATTTATTTTTTTTCTTCATAGGTGTTATAATAAAATTATTTTTTACATATCTAGTTTCCATTGGATGATTGGAGTTATTACTCTTTCTTTTTGTTGTTTAACTATGATTATGGCATATATCCAGACTTTGGTAGGTTTCATTTCTATCAATTGATGTAGATATACAATGTTTAGCAACCATTTATATTTTTGATATTGTTTGTTATCCGCAACCTTAAATGGTTTCTTTTCATACATCATTGAGAAGAAAACACTATAAAAAAATTGGCGACTCCACTGGGTTTTTATACTTCAAATTCAGAAACCTTGGTGACCTTTGGTTTTCAGCTTAGGTTTTCTTCTTTTTTCAATTATCTTAATATTTCCTATTTTTTTAACCCTAGATCTAATAAATTTCTAACTTTTGCATGCTTTTTGGTCGTTTCTACAGGTCACAAGAACCAGTCGCAACAAAGGCGACACTTTTTTATGAGATTTTCCGATTAGGATCCACAGAACAAAAATCATAGTTTTTAGCCCAAAAAGTGTGATCTCAGCTTCAGAATGTAGTTTTCAATCCAAAAAGTGTGATCACTACAGAGAAGCAGGTCAGTACTTGCGATTTCTGGGTTTTATGGTTTTTCTCATATCTGTTTCTCGGTTTTGTAGAGAGTTGTCTACTGGGTGTTTGACCTCTGTCTCATCCCAATTAGACCTTGATCCACTATGTTTTACTCATCGAAGTCAAATTTAGCCTCCCTAAGGCTTCTTGTACACATCCACCTTTCTAGGATGAGTTTAGCTGAGTGAGTAGTCTGAGTTTCTGTAGTGCCTTCAACCACATTTCCATATATGTACTCCTCTATTTTAGATCTATTAAGATAGGTTGTTACCATCCATAGTTTCACATTTAAACTTGTTTGGTCATTTTCCGTAGGGTCCCATCGGTTTCCCTAAGTGTTTCACCCATCTCCCTATCTTTTTGCATCGATCTTCCCCTCTAGTTTTTTGTTGTTGCTGCACCACTTTACAATAACTTATAGCCACTTGATCCCAGTGACACGAACATTTAGATCTCTTTATTGTTTTAGTGTATTTTCATTCGTTCTAGCCACCAAGTAGTACAGTGTTTTCAAACCCAGTTTGGGTGGGGTTTAGTTAATTGATTTGTTGTTCATTTTCTGTTATTAATTTCAGTTTATTTTTTAGCAAGCTTTTTCTTTTTTACAAACATGATCTAGGCTTAATCAATTAATACACTTTCACACACAAGTGCACCTTAAGCGAAGGGGGCTTGGTTTACACCGTTAAGCCAAGAATTAACATAATAAATTTATCTCCTTGCATCGAGACAAAGATATATTTCTGAATCTCCCTTCATCATTTTCATTTCACATGTGTCCTACCACCATTGCACCACCAAGGCATGTGTCGTAGAGACTATTAGGCCTTAACCCCCAATTTCCACTTGGGTGTATTACTCCTCCTTGTGGAGTTCAAGTTCATAGCCCTCTAAGTCCCCATACCAACTCTTCTCCTGGTTCTTCTGATTCCTCATTTGATTTTAGGCCTCCTTCACCACATATCATCACCATTTCTGGACCCACAGCTGGTATAAGAACCCAAATTGTTGTTGGCTCTGGTTCTATCCCAGTGGCCACATAAAGAGGAACAGTCTGAGGAACCATTCTGGTGGCCCCCATGCTCCCCTTTATGGCTGGTTTAAGTCTATTGGATATTAACTAGCTGATAAACAATCCCATACAACATGATGCTAGTTTTCCCTCTATGGCGACTAAGCTTCCCTCAGACAACCCAAAGTTTGATGGTATTTCTGGAAAGGATCCTACCAACCATGTTTGATCCTTCCACATGTGGTTTTCATCCAACTCCATAACCAATGATTCCATTCATCTTCGTCTCTTCCAATGCATGCTCACTAGAGATGCTGCAAAGCGTTCCTTTTATATTTCTAGTTACCTCTTTGGTATGAAACTGGTATAGAGTTATTGACAACATTCCATCAGTCCTCTGCCACTCTCCTTTCTAACCATGTTCAAGAGTGGCATCGAAGGAGGAGCACATGTCTTGCCCTGCCTTTCGAAGACCATGTCTATCTAGATTGGTTTCTTAAGAGCCTTCTATCCCCCATTGGGAAAGATGTCACGTCCCATTTTCCTCAATCCGAGGAAGAAGCTCTCTAGACCGCTTTGAGATATGATCTAATTTCTACACAATCTAGTTATGTCTATACCATCATTCCATACCTCCCTAGTCCTAGAAGTGGCAATTCACTGGGGGCATATCATGCTGCCAATGGTATCATTGGATCCCTTTCACACTCTTCACCATATACTTAGTAAAGATATGGCTACCCACAAGGGGGTACCATTTCCTTCAACGTTTATGCCCCACCTGTTAGCAACATTTTTCCATGACCCCAAACCATCTACCACACTATTTCTCCTCCTTATGCACAGTTGAGCACTCCAGCCCCTCAAGCATTAACATCACAACCTCTAATGCATCCATTGCCCCAACAACCACCACCCCCTCAGGGTCAAGTGTTTGCATAATACTTTGCTACCAATCCCCAAAATTTGGAGAAAAATAATAAGGGGAAGGGTAACATGGGTAACCATGGTAATCAAGGTAACTAGCTAGCCCAAACAGAACAAGGTTATTCATATGAACAAATATTGTGCATGTTGTGGTGTACATGGCCATTATACATGAGTGTCCCCTTTTACCCTAGACGCGCCAAATGTGGGAAGGTCAAGCAACTTCCAGAGGTCAACAATCACCTCAGAATCATGTGCCATCTCAACTGACAATGCTCACAAATCCTTTCCCTCAACAAGGATTTGTTGCTGCTCAGCCTCAGCCAGGTTAGGAAGCCCACCACCCCCAACCTTCTGGTCCCGGTGACTACTAGATCCTTATCATGAACTCTAATGAGGTTAATCCCTCCAATATCAACCTACAAACTTAGTCACATCAATATCACAAGCCCTCAATTTCGTCAACTACCGAATCCAAAACAAAAATATCTGTTGAGCCTCTTATGACACCAAATGGTTATTTATAGATCCCTCAACCTAAATTTGAGGCCATTCCCAAGATCACAATAGGGACATTATGCCGTAATGCGGCTTCTAACAGAGTTGCCCATACATACATTATAGTAGAAGACTTGGTGCAATCACCTATTGCCACGTTGATGCTGGAAGTCCCCCATTCGTGCCCTTCCTAAAAGAAATATATACTAACTACCTTGGGTGTAGTGGATCCTTCCGATGATCATTTCATTTTCTTCCCAGTTGATACATTAGAGCATCCCCAATTGCCTTTGTTTCTTTCCAGATATCAGTTAGAGTCTTTAATGCCATCATCTCCAGATGCATTATTGATGAAGGTGCATCCACCTATCTGATGTATGGTGCTATTTGGAAATAGCTTAAGTCATCTGAGTTGTCTCCCTCCACCATCAATTTGCATGCTTGGGATGGACACTCCTCCCAGTCCCTTAGCATGTATCTCAACTGTCCAATGACTCTAACGGGTAAGACTGTCCATGTCGATATCGAAGTCATCGATGCCCCTTTGGATTAAAATATTCTCTTAGGTTGTAGTTACACATATGCCATGTTATCTGTCACATCTATGGTGTTTTCAAATATGTGCTTCTCCCATGAAGGGAAGATCATTACCATCAATTAGTTGACTTACTACAAGCTGACATTCATGACCTCCCCTGAGTCCATTACCTCATTGCTATCTGATAACCAATGTTCAACTCCTTACATGAATATCTCAGCTAGAGTCTATAAGAATTCCTCATTGTTGGGTGCTTTCCATGGTCCCCCACCCCTCCCATTTCAGAACCTAGTTCTATGAGTGTTTGCATGTTACAAGTGTCAGGGGCTACCCTTAAGCAGTCCATACATCTGACCAACATCTAGCTCCTCAGCACTGTGATGTTACTCTTCTAGCTGAACCCTCTCGACCCACTCCCCCAGTACCTCCTCCATTTGTGGTTGCATCTCCTATGTTCCCACCAAGAACTGTTTCTCCATGTCTCAACCATCTAGGAGCTATTCTACCTAGACATTATATTGTTAGCCATATACCTTTCTTATTCCCTCGTTCGGGGTTTTTTTCTGTACCTATCATGGCTTCACTGGACCTTCCTAACATGAATCTAGGGATCCCTGTATGGTACATCGATCCCCCTAGAAAACATTCTTCCTAGTCATCCAAAACTGTATCATGCTTTACCCCCAATTCAACTGGTCCCCATGACCCCTATTGCTGCTTCAGTTCCATCACAACCTCAACAAGAACCAACTCCTATTGTGAAAGTGCTTAGACAGGGAAAAAAGATAAAATGAAAGAATTGAAGGACAAGGCTTCCTAACCTCCTCCAGCCCCTAAGGCCCCAAAGCTGACACCCCCATGTGCTTTGCGTCAAGTTGTTGGGCACACCACCAATAATTGTCCTGAGCTTCCTCAAGTTAAACCTCTAGTTCATGAAGCATTCCCTGAGTTGAATATTCTGGAAGTCCATGATAACTTACCGTTTCCACCTAAGAATATCAAAATTTTTTGAACAAACCACCCTTGTGCCCTATGTGATCTTCACAATCACTATTCCCATTATTTCCCTTGTCTCGATGAATTTCACGATTGCCTTAGGCAGATTCGTGAATACGAGGCCACTCGTAGAAAGCCTCTACTCATATATCTATGGATTTTGGTACCACAAGTCAACCAAAACAAGGACACTCTGGCTCCACTATTGTGATCCCTTCCCCCGATGTCAAGATGAAAAACACCATAGGCCCCATTCTTTACCTGTCATCATCCTTGAGTTCCTCACAGGAAAACCTTTCTAAGGTTTCTACGCGTGTTTCTATCAAACCTCCTTCAATAGAATCCCAAGTATCAAAATTAGTAGATCCTCCATGTACCAGTCCATCATCTACCATTCTAGATGATGCATATGTGAACCTTATTTCTTAGGTTGATGCACCAGGTAATGCCGCCGCGTCATGTAGTAAGCCTTCCTCCCATCTGCTCATCTCCCTGCCTAATGTGAACACCATGGAAGCTATGTCTACCCATAATTACCCCAACCCTTAAGTAAGGGAGAATTTTTGTAGAGGCTTTTGAAGGCTATTTCCTTCCTAATTCTCTCAGTGCACTTTACCTCAAGAAATTTTTCTCATAGCACATCCCTTTGATTTTCATTTATTTATTTGTCCCATGAAGTTAGGTAGATTGCATCATCCCATCAGTTGTCTTTTGCACCTTTTAGATGGATCCGTCATCCACACCGTATATCGGTCATGGTGATGGTGCAAGTCACTTTTCCCGGAATCTAGCCTCAACATCTTGATCCATTTCTACCCCCTTTCATATGTTAGTCATTTCGAACGGCTTGTGCATTCGATATGCCACCAATAATCATGTCGAATATGATGCAGTGATAAGTATGTCAGTCAATGCCCTCGTTCATCGCATCCTTCATCTTCATGTTCGTTTAGATTCCTTGTTATCTGTCATATAATTGAATGGTGTGTATCATGTGCATAACCAAGTCCTATTTAGAAAATATCTATGAGTGAAGATATTTGTACATGAATTTGAAACCATTACTTTCAGTCATGTGTCTAGAGCCCAAAATCACTATGTAGATACCATTGTGAACAACATTCTAGATTGTAATTTATCACATGTATACCACAAAAGATAACCATAAGAAAAACAAATGTTGAACCATCGTCATCATATAAAATGCATAATCATATTATTTATCGTATAAGTGTTTGGAGAGATTAGCATTAAATATGTACAGTATGCCCATAACATACTGGGGGCCACATACACCCCTACATCTCCTTGTTGGCCAAGATGCTTGAATCCCTTTATTTTTAGCACTTAGAACACAATGGCACTCCACAAACTCCTCCTACTACAGGGTATCATTCACACCTTTGCATACCATATCAGTATCCCATTCTTAGGGAAATGATGGTTTTCCCAAGGCTATCTTCTCAATAATGTCTCAACCTAGATCCCACTGAATCTAGGTATGGTTGAATATCCTCCCATTCCTTGGATACTTTGTCCTACTGGCCTCTCTGGTGAGTGATATGCACATCGCATATCATAGATGTTTGATACCATAACTTCAAATATTCTACTCTATGTCCACATAGTCCCCGTATTTGACTTCTTGGGTGACCATGGTTCTAGACCTCCTCTAGTAGTTCATTCTCATTTTTATCTTCCCTTAATTCTTCACAAGGAACCATTGTTCCAAGAAGCATTAAGGCCATCTTTAGACAAGTAAGGCCACTTTCTGAAGAGTCACAAGTCCTAATTCCTATGGTCAGTTTGTCTTCTACCACACCATAGCTTAGTTTCACGAACCATTAGCACCATTGAAACCTCTCATCGAGATTTATAATGAGTCTTCCTCAGTTTTTGATGATTTAACACTTCACCAGGAAACCATTTTTCCAGGAAAAGTCACTTTTTCGCCTCTCAAAATAAAATTTCGTCATAAAGCAACACTTTTACGATGAGGTCCACCTCCTCTTAATACTTGTCATATCATATGATGATTTTTGTCATGAGTAACCATCATTTACTCATGTTTTCATGGTACCCACTGGGCCTAGTCTATGTGGCAGCGTCATTGAGTCACCCTTGCTTAGATCATCCGCGATGAGTCACCCTTGAATTATTCGATTCTATTTCATGTCCCATTATATCATGTTACAATATTCCTCCATAGTTTTATACCAATAATCCTATGTTTCCCATTTTGGCCTCGAGTCATACTGTCCCCATCCTTTCAAGAGTTGAGTCAATTGCTACTAGGTCAACCATGAAATTTATGCTCTGACAAGGGAAGTCATTTGTTTGTCCCTTAGTCTCACTTTTCCCCATTATCCCTGGTGTCAGTATATTAATCACATTACTATTTTCCCTCATGCTTTACTTGAGGATCCTCATTTGCTCATCTAGTGTGAGACCTATTCTCTCAACATCAACTCATTTATTCTAGAAGAATGGCCTAGAGGGCAATGTATCTTGGTTCCAGCTTCCACTCTTGTTTGGTTCCTTGGATTGAGTAGAGAGTCTCATTATTTCCCTTTGACTTGGTTGTTTCATGTTCGTGATTCATACACTTGATGGTCTAGTGATGCAGCAGATTGTACCAGTGATTCCTGGGTGTGTGTGAGATGTTTCAGACCTCATGAGGTGGTGGCCCTTCAGGTAGCCCCCCACATGCCCAAATGCATACCTACTATGCTACAGCCTCAAATGCAGTTCCATAGGGTTGATAGGTTTGGTTCTTACCGATCGTAGTGTTCATAACATGCACGTCTCCTTCAGATAATCCATTTAGTTTTGCAAAGCTCTTCCTTGTTCAGCAGGGCTTCTCTGGTTGTTCTACCCTCCCTCCCACCCATTTCTTGAGGGAAGGGAATTTGTATCTCATGTACTCAGATATTATTGTATTCAGTCCTGGCTCATGTTTTTACTAGGTGCATTATTTATATGGGACACATTGTATTATTTTTTGGCCCTGTTATGCTAGCATTTCATCTACCATTCAACATTGACTTCATTGCTCAATTTTATCTTTCTGGGAGAACCATTATTTTTGTACCAAGTTATCTCAGTGGGTATGGCTATGCCTCCCCCACCTCATTAAAGTCTGGTACCATAGCATAAAAGGAGACTTGCATTAGTCTCACCCCCTTTGTCCCTATCCTCTTTCAATTCAACTTCATTGGTCTCTCACTCTCTCTCCTTGACTCCCTTGTGTTGTCTAAGTGATTGTGTATTTGCAACATACTTCGGTCATACATTTTTCTTGTAATGCTCTTATGTTGGGGAAATTCTGGTATCACTAAAAAATTGATCATCTAGCATAATTTACTAGATGGATCAAAGTACACCATGTAAATCTAATTTTAGCATAGTAAAATTGCTTTCATTGTGAGAAATTACTTAATAAACCACCTTTGTTAAGTAATTTATACTTAAACCCATGAAGAATAATTAAATAAATTACTATTTATTTGATTTTCTTCTAGGAATAATTAATTAAACCATTATTTTATTATTATTCCTTTTCAAATTTGACCCAATCATGAAAAATAAACAGATAAACCATTATTTATCTTATTTTTCTCTAATAATAACTAATTAATTATTATTCTTTGTTCAATTTGACTAAATCCCTTACGAATAATTTAATATTTACTTATTTGTTTATTATTCCTTAACTAATTCCTTGAGATAATAAATAAATCGTTTATTTATTTATTATTTCTAAATAAAAGTTTAAATACTTATTTCCTCCTAAACAAATATAATAAAATATTCCAAGTGGTTATTCCAAGAATGGGATCAATAATATTTTAATATTGCTCATTATTCAAGGATAACTCAATATTTTATTATAAATAGGAGGGTTTTCCATTCATTATTCACTTTTGATTATTTTGATTGTTGCACTCATTGTTGTAACTTTGATTATTTTCATTGTCGCACTCCATAATTTCACTGGGTTTATGCATTATAGAGGAGAGGGACTCTACACAAGCTGAAGACATTTGAGGATAGCCAAGAACCCATCCCATAGAGGGGGACTAGTAAAATTTATCTGTTCTCTTCACAGGTGTTATAATAAAATTATTATTGACATATTTGGTTTCCATTGGATCATTGGAGTTGTTACTCTTTCTTTTTGTTGTTTAACTACGACTGTGGTATAGATCCAGACTTCGACAGGTTTTTCTTCTATCAGTTGTTATAGATCTATAATGTTTAGCAGCCATTTGTATTGTTGAGATTGTTTTTCATCCACAATATTAAGTGGGTTCTTTTCATACATCATTGAGAAGAAAACACTACAACAAAATTTGCGACTCCGCTGGGTTTTTATACTCCAAATCCAGAAACTTGGGTGACCTTTGGTTTTCAGCTTAGGGTTTCTTCTTTTTTCAGTTCTCTTAATTTTTGCTAGTTTTTTAACCCTAGATCTGATAAAGTCTGACTTCCACATGATTTTTGGTCATTTTCATAGGTCGCAAGAACTAGCCGTGACAAGGTGACATGTTTTTCCGAGATTTGTCGCATGGGATCCACAGAACAAAAATCACAGTTTTAGCCCAAAAAGCGTGATTTGGGCTTGATAATTCACCTTTCAGCCCAAAAAGTGGCCTTAGGGCTTCAAAATGCACCTTTCAGCACAAAAAGTGTGATCCCTGCAGAGAAACAGTTCAGCACATGTGATTTCTAGGTTTTAGGATTTTTCTTAGATCTGTTTCCGAATTTTGCAGAGAGTTGTCTTCTAGGTGTTTGACCTCTATCTCATCCTACTTAAGCCTTGATCCACTCAATTTTACTCATTGAAGTCAAATTTAGCCTTCCCTAGGGCTTCTGGTACACTTCCACCTTTCTAGGAGGAGTTTAGCTGATTGAGTAGTCTGAGTTTCTGCAGTGCTTTTAGCCACATTTTCCAGATCTGTACCTCTCTATTTCTGATTTGTTAAGATAGTTTGTTACCATCCATAGTTTCACATTTAAACTTGTTTTGTCATTTTCCTTAGGGTCCCATTGGTTTCTCTAGGTGTTTCACCCATCTCCCTTATTTTTGTAGTGATCTCCCCTCTGGCTTTTTGTTGTTGCTGCACCACTTTCCGGCAACTTAGAGTCACTTGACCCTAGTCACAATGAAATTTAGATCTCTTGACTATTTTAGTGTATTTTCCATCGATCTAGCCATCGAGCAGTACAATGTTTGTAAAGCCAATTTGGGTGGGGTTTAGTTAATTGTTTTTCTATTCATTTTCTGTTATTCATTTCAATTTTTTTTTAGCAAGCTATTTTCTTTTTTACAAACACGATATGGGATTAATAAATTAATACACTTTCACACACAAGCACACCTTAAGCAAAGGGTGCTTGGTTTACACCGCCAAGCTAAAATTTAACATAATAAATTTATCTCCCCACATCGAGACAAAGATATATTGTTGAATATTCCTTCACTATTTTCATGTCATATTTGTCCTACCACCATTACACCAACAAGGCATGTGTCATGGGGACTATTAGGCCTTCACCCCCAGTTTCTACTTGGTTGTATTACTCCTCCCCATTGGGTTCTAGTTCATAGCCCTTTGAGTCCCCATACAGACTCATCTCTTGGTTTTTTAGATTCATCATCTCATTCTGAGCCTCCATCACATATCATCACCATGGCTAGACCCACAGTTGGTGCAGGAACCCAAATTGGTGTTGGCTCCAGTTCTATCCCAATGGCCACATCAAGTGGAATAATTTGAGGAACTATTCCAGTAGCCCCCATGGTCCCGTTTATGGTTGGGTTAAGTCTACCAAATCTTATCCAACTTATAAACGACCCCATACACCACGATTCTTGTTTTCCCTCTATGCCGACTAAGCTTCCCTCAGACATCCCAAACTTTGATGGTATTTCTCGAGAGGATCCTACCAACAATGTTTGATCCTTCCACATGTGGTGTTCGCCCAACTCCATAATTGATGACTCCATTTGTCTTCATCTCTTGCAACAAACACTCACTAGAGATGCTACAAAATGGTATGTAAGCCAGCCCTCTGCATCTCAATCCATTTTTCGTGATGTTTGCTAAAGCGTTCCTTTCATATTTCCAGTTACCTCTCTAGTATGACACTAGTACGGTGTTATTGACCACATTTTGTTACTCCTCTGCCACTCACCTTTATGACCATGTTCAAGAGTGGCATCGAAGGAGGAGGACATCTCGTGCCCTACCTTTCAAAGACTGTGTCTATCTAGATTGGTTTCTTAAGAGCCTTTTATCCCCCATTGGGAAAGATGTCACATCCCATTTTCCTCAAACCAAGGAAGAAAGTCTCCAAACCGCTTTGAGATATGATCTGATTTATGCAGAATCCGGTTATGTATATACCGTCATTCTAGACCTCCCTCATCCTGGAAGTGCCAATGCACTGAGGGAATCTCACACTGTCGATGGTATCATTGGATCCCTTTGACACTGTTCACCATATAATCAATAAAGTTATTGCTACCCATGGGGGGCACCAGTTCTTCCAACATTTATGCCCTTTGTGCTAGCAACATGTTTCCAGGACCCCAACCTATCTACCAAACTATTGCTCCTCCTTATGCATAGACGAGTGCTCCAGCCCCTCAATCATTAGCACTGCAGCCTCCTATGCATCCATCACCCCAGTAGCCACCTTCCCCTCAGGTTCAAGTGTTTGCACAATAGATTGCTACCAATCCCCAAAATTTGAAGAAAAATATTAAGGGGAGCGGTAGCAAGGGTAACCATGGTAATCAAGGCAACCAAGCTAGTGAACCCAAGGGGAACCAGCCTAACATTAACAACCAGCAATAGGGTGGCCAACCCAAGCAGAACAAGGCTATTCATAGGAACAAGCCTTGTGCAAGTTGTGGTGTACATGAACATTATACAAATGAGTGTCCCCTTTTACCCCAGTTGCACCAAATTTGTGAAGCTAAAGCAACTTCTAGAGATTAACAATCACCTCAGAATCTTGAGCCATCTCAACTCGCAGTGCTCACAAATCCTTTTACTCAACAAGGATTTCTTTTTGCTCAGCCTCAGCCAGGTCAAGCATCCCACCTCCCCCAACCTTCTGGTATCGGTGACTACCAGATCCTTATGATGAACTTTGATGGGGTTAATCCCTCCAATATCAACGTACAAATTGGATTGCGTCAATATGATAAGCCCTCAAATTTGAAAACTAACGAGTGCAAAACCAAAGTATCCACTGAGCCTCTTACGATACCAAAGGGTCTCTTACAGATCCCTCAACCTAAATTTGAGGCCATTCCCAAGATTCCAAAAGGGCTATTACACCATGATACGACTTCTAACAGAGCTGCCCATACATATAGTATAGTAGACAACTTGGCACAATCACCTACTGCCATGTTGAGGCCGGAAGTCATCCAGTCTTTCCCTTCCCAAAAGAAAGCTATACTAACTACCTTGGGTGTGCTGGATCCTTCCGAAAATCGTTTGAATATCTTCACGGTTGATACATCAGAGAATACCCCATTGCCTTCCTTTGTTGCTTTCCAGATACCAGTTAGACTCTGTAATGCCATCATCTCCAGATGCATTATTGACAAAAGTGCTTCCACTTGTGTGATGTCCTCTACTATTTGGAAAGATCTTAAGTTGCATGAGTTGTCCCCCTCCACCATCACTTTGAGTGCTTGGGATGGACATTCCTCTCAGCCCCTAGGCATGTACCACAACTGTCCAGTGACTCTTGTGGGTAAGATTTTCCATGTCGACATCGAAGTCATCAATGCCCCTTTGGATTAAAATACTCCCTTAGGTTGTAGTTACACATATGCCATATCAGCTGTCACATCTGCGGTGTTTCGCAAGATGTGCTTTCCCCATGAAGGGAAGACCATTACAATTGATCAATTGACATACTACGAGCTGAAATCGGTGACCTCCCACAAGTCCATTATTTCATCAATGTTTGACCACCAGTCTTAAACTCCTTGCACCATTGTCTCGCTTGAAGTCTATAAGGATTCTTCATTGTTGGGTTCGTTCCCTGGTCCTCCCCCTCCCATTTCAAAACCTACTTCTATGAGTGCTTGCATGTTACAAACGTCACTGGTTGCCCTTAAGCAGTCTAGTACATCTAAACAACAACTAGCTCTGCAACACCCTGCTTTTGCTCTTCCAGCTGAACCCTGTGGACCCACTCCCTTAGGACCTCCTCCATTTGTGGCTGCCTCTCCTATTTTCCCACCACGAATTGTTCCTCCAGGTTCTAACCATCTAGGAGCTATTCTACTGGGACATTATCCTGCCAGCCAGATACCTTTCTTATTCCCCCCTCAGAGAATTTTTTATGTACCTGTCATGGCTTTGTAGGTCCTTCCTAACATGACTCTGGGGATCCCAGTACAGTACATCGATAACCCTGCAAACATTCTGTCTAGTCAGGAAAGACCATATCACACTTTGATCCTGATTCAACTGGTCCCCGTGAACCATGCTGCTTCTTCAATTCCATCACAACCTCAACAGGAACCAACTCTTATTGTGAAAGCACCCAGAAAGGGGGGAAATCTAAAATGAAAGAATCGAAGGACAATGCTCCCCAACCTCCTCCAACCATTAAGGCCCTAAATTTGACACCCCCATGCACTTTGTGTCAAGTTGTTGGGCATGCCACCAACAATTGTCTCGAGCTTACTCAACTTAAACCTTTGGTTCATGAAGCATTCCCTGAGTCAAATATTCTGGAAGACCATGTTAAATTACCAGTTCCACATAAGAAACTCAAAACATTTCACACAAACCACCCTTGCGCCCTGTTTCCCTTTTCTTGATTTCCTTGAGGAGATTCATGAATACAAGGCCACTCATAGCAGAGCCTCTACTCTACATATGGATTATGGTACCACAAGTCAACAAGAACAGGGAGACTATGGCCCCACTATTGTGATCCCTCCCCCCGATGTCAAGATAATAGACACCACAGGCCCTATTCTTTACCTATCATCATCCATGAGTTCCTCGCAGGAAAACCTTTCTGAGGTTTATGCATGTGTGTCTATCAAACCGCCTTCGACAAAATCCCAGGTCTCAACATCAGTAGATCATCCATCTACTAGTCCATTTTCTACCATTCCAGACAATGCGTACGTGATCCTTATTACTTAGGTCGACACACCAAGTAATGCCACCGCGTCATGTAGTTAGCCTTCCTCCCTTCCGCTCATCTACCAACCTAATGAGAACACCATGGAAGCTATGTCTACCCCTGATTACCCATACCCTTAAGTAAGGGGGGATTTTTTCTAGAGGATTTTGAAGGCCATTTCCTTCCTGATTCTCTCAATGTGCTCTACCTCAAGAAATTTTTCTCATAGCACATCCCTTTGATTTTTGTGTCTTTGTTTATGCATTGAAGGTAGGTAGATTCCATCATCTCATCAGTTGCCTTTTACACCTTTCATATGGATCCATCATCCACACCGTATATCACTCATGCCGATGGTGCAAGTCACTTTTCCTGGAATCTAGCCTCAACAGCCTGGGCCATTTTTACCCCCTTACATATGTTAGTCATTTCAAACAGCCCGTGCATTCGATCTGCCACCAATAATCAAGCTGAATATGATAGTGATAGGTTTGTTACTCAATGCCCTCGCTCATTGCATCCTTCATCTTCATGTTCATTTAGATTCCTTGCTACTTTTCATGCAACTGAATGGTGTGTATCATGTGCATAACCAATTCCTATTTAGAAAATATCTACTAGTGAAGTTATGGGTACGTGAATTTGAAAGCATTACTTTGAGTCATGTGCCTATAGCCCAAAATCACTATGTAGATACCATTGCGAACAAAATTCTAGATTGGTGTTTATCACATGTATACCACAGAAGATAACCATAAGAAAAACACATGGTGAACCATCATTGTCATATAAAATGCATAATCATATTATTTATCATATAAGTGTTTGGAGCCCTTAGCTCTAAATACGTCTGGTATGCCCATAACTTACTGGGGGGCACATACGCCCTTGCATCTCCTTTGGAGGATCTCATGCCAAGTTGGGCTGAGATGCATGAATCCATTTTTTTGTTTGAGCACTCATAACACAATGGCACTCAACAAACTCCTCCTGCTAGCGGCCATCATTCCCACCTTTGCATACCATATCAGTATCCCACGCTTGTGGGCATGATGGTTATCCCGTGGCCATCTTCTCACTTAAGTCTCAACCTAGATCCCACTGAATCTAGGTATGGTCGATTATCCTCCCATTTCTTGGATACTTTGTCCTACCAGCTTATTCAATGAGCTATATGCACATCGCATATCGTAGATGTTTGATACCATAACTACAATTATTCTACTCTATGTCCACATATTCCCCATATTTGAGTTCGTGGGTGAGGATGATTCTGGACCTCCTCTAGTATTTCATTCTCATTTTCCTCTTTGCTCAATTCTTCACTAGGAACATCGTTCCAAGAAGAATTAAGGCCATATTTAGACAAGTAAAGTCACTTGCTAGAAAGTCATAGGCCCCAATTCCAATGGTCAGTTTGTCCACTACTAGACCATAGCTTAGTTTGACGAACCATCAACATTGTTGGAAATCTCTCATCGAGCTCTATAATACGTCTTCCTCAGTTTTTGATGATTTGACACTTCACTAGGAAACCATTTTTCCAAGAAAGGTCACTTCCTCGCCTCTCATAATTGAATTTTATCATAAAGTGACAGTTATACTTTGAGGTCCACCTCCTCTTAATACTTTTTGTACCATATGTCTATTTTCATAATGAGTAACCATCATTTACTCATGCTTTCATGGTCCCCATCGGGCCTAGTCTATGTGGCAGTGTCATTGAGTCACCCTTGTTTAGAGCATCCGCGATGAGTCACCCTTGCATTCTTGGAGCCTATTTCATGTCCCATTATATCATGTTACAGTTTTCCATCCATATTTGTGTACCGATCATCCTATGTTTCCCATTTTGGCCTGTAGTCATATTGTCCCCATCCCCTTAGGAGTTGAGTCAGTTGCTGCCAGGTCAACCATGCACTTTATGCTCTCATAAGCGAAGTCGTCTGTTTTTCCCTTAGTCCCACTTTCTCCCATTATCCTGGTGTCAGTTCATCAATCACATTAGTAGTTTCCCTCGTGCTTTAGTTTAGGATCCTCATTGCCTCACCTATTGCAAGCCTTATTTTGTGAACATCATCTAATTTATTCTAGAAGAACGGCCTAGAGGGTGGTGTATCTCTGTTCCAACTTCCACTCTTATTCAACACCTTGGATCGAACAAAGGCTCTCATTCTTTCCCTTTGAATTGGTCATTTCATGTTCGTGACTCATACACTTGATGGTCCAGTGATGCAGCAAATTGTACCAGTGATTCTCGGTTGTGTGTGAGATGTTTCAGACCTCATGAGGGTGTGGCCCTTTAGGTAGCCCCCCACATGCCCAAATGAATACTTAATATGCTACATCCTTGGATGAAGTTCCACAGAGTTGACAGGTTCAGTTCTTACCGATCTCAGTGTTCACCGTGCACGTCTCTTCCAGATGATCCATTCAGTTTTGCAAAGCCCTTCCTTGTTCAGCAGGGCTTCTTCGGTTGGTCTACCCTCCCTTCCTCCCATTTCTTGAGCAAAGGGGATTTTTATCTCATGTAGTCATATATTATTGTATTCAGTCCGAGCTCATGTTTTTACCAGGTGCATTATGTATATGGGACACATTGTATTATTTTTTCGGCCTATTATGCCAGCATGTCATGTACCATTCATCATGTACTTCATTGCTCAGTTTTATATTTCTATGTGAACCATTATTTTTGTACTAAGTTATCTCGATGGGTATGGGTATGCCTCCCTCGACTCATTGAGGTTTGATACCAAAACATAAAAGGAGACTTGCATTAGTCTAGGCCCCTTTGTCCCTATCCTCTTTTAATTCAGCTTCATTGGTTTCTCTCTCTCTCCCCTTGACTCCCCTGTGTTGTCTAAGTGATTGTGTCTTTACAACGTACTTAGATCATACGTTTTGTTCCTAATGCTCATACGTTGTGGGGAATTCTATTATCACCAAAACATTGATCATGTAGCCTAATTTACTAGATGGATCGAAGTACACCATGTAAATTCAATTTTACCATAGTAAAATTGCTTTCACTATGAGAAATTACTTAATAAACCACCTTTGTTAAGTAATTTATACTTAAACCCATGAATAATAATTAAATAAATTACTATTTATTTGATTTTCTTCAAGGAATAATTAATTAAACCATTTCTTTATTATTATTCCTTATCAAATCTGACCCAATCATGAAAAATAAACAGATAAATAATTATTTATCTTATTTTTCTCTAAGAATAACTAACTAATTATTATTATTTGTTAAATTTGAATAAATCCCTTACGAATAATTAAATAAATCCATATTTGTTTATTATTCCTTAACTAATTCCTTGAGTTAATAGATAAATCATTTATTTATTTATTATTTCTAAATAAAAGTTTAAATACTTTTTTTCTCCTAAACAAATATACTAAAATATTCCAAGTCGTTATTCGAAGAATGGATCAATAATATTTTATTATTGCTCATTATTCGAGGATAAATCAATATTTTATTATAAATAGGAGGGTTTTCCATTCATTATTCACTTTTGATTATTTTCATTGCTACACTCATTGTTGTAACTCTGATTATTTTCATTGTCACACACCATATTTTTGTGGGGTTTATGCATTATAGAAGAGAGGGACCCTACACAAGCTGAAGACGTTTGAGGATAGCCAAGAACCCATCCCATAGAGGGGAACTAGTAACATTTATCTGTTCTATTCATAGTTGTTATAATAAAATTATTATTTACGTATCTGGTTTCCATTGGATGATTGCAGTTATGACTCTTTCTTTTTGTTTTTTAACTATGATTGTGGCATAGATCCAGACTTTGACCACTTTTTCTAGATCTATACCCCTTTGCTTCAGATCTACTAAGATAGGTTGTTACCATCCATAGTTTCACATTTAAACTTGTTTGGTCATTTGCGTTAGGGTCCCATCGGTTTCCCTAAGTGTTTCACCCATCTCCCTACCTTTTTGTAGCAATCTTCCCCTTTGGTTTTTTGTTGTTGCTACACCACTTTCCAGCAACTTAGAGCCACTTGATCCTAGTCACACCGACATTTACATGTATTGATCATTTTAGTGTATTTTCCATCGATCTAGCCACCAATCAGTAAAATGTTTGCAAACCCAGTTTGGATGGGGTTTAGTTAATTCTTTTGCTATTCATTTTTTGTTATTAATTTCAGTTTATTTTCAGCAAGTTTTTTTCTTTTTTACGAACACAATCTAGTCTTAATCAATTAATACACTTTCACACACAAGCACACCTTAAGTGAAGGGCACTTGGTTTACACTGACAAGCCAAGAATTAACACAGTAAATTTATCTCCCTGCATCGAGACAAAGAAATATTGTTGCATCTCCCTTCACCATTTTCGTGTCACGTGTGTCCTATGACCATTGCACCGCCAAGTTGTGTCTCACGAAGACTATTAGTCCTTCACCCCCAGTTTCCGCTTGGGCATATTACTCCTCCGCATTAGGTTCGAGTTCATAGCTCTTCGAGTCCCCATATTGACTCTTCTCCTAGTTCTTCTCATTCCTCTTCTGATTTCGAGCCTCCTTCACTGCATATCATCACCATGTTTGTACCCACAGCTGGCGCAGGCACCCAAACTGGTGTTGGCTCTAGCTCTATGCCAGTGGCCACATCAAGCGGAATAGTCTGAGGAACTATTTCAGTAGACCCCATACTCCCCTTTATCGTTGATTTAAGTCTACCAGATCTTAACCAACTGATAAACGACCTTAGACACCATGATGATAGTTGGCCCTCTATGCCTACTAAGATTCCCTCAGACATCACAAAGTTTGAGGGTATTGTTAGAGAGGATCCTCACAACCATGTTCGATCCTTCCACATGTGGTGTTCGTCCAATTGCATAACCGATGAATCCATTCGTCTTCATCTCTTACAACTTACGCTCACTGTAGACTTTGCAAAATGGTATGTAGAGCAACGCTCTACATCTCATTGTGTTTTAGTGATGCTTGCTAAAGCATTCCTTTAATATTTCCAGTTACCTCTCCGGTACGACACTGGTATGGAGTTATTCACCATAGTTTGTCAATCCTCCATGACTCAACCTTCTAACCATGATCAAGAGTGGCATCAAAGGAGGAGCACATGTCATGCCCTGCCTTTCGAAGACCATCTCTATCTAGATTGGTTTCTTAAGAGCCTTTTACCTCCATTGGGAAAGATGTCACGTCCAATTTTCCTAAAACCGAGGAAGAAGCTCTCTAGACCACTTTGAGATATGATCTGATTTATGCACAATCAAATTATGTCTATATTTTCATTCCAG